>JAODTR010042161.1:0-69756 GCA_025399935.1 Amblyopsis rosae | reverse complement strand
AGTGATCATAGTTCTGTACACCAGGGTGTTTGTGGTGGCTGTATCTCAGGCCAGAGCCATGCACTCCAGGACTGTGGTGTCAGTGAAGATCCCTGTCAAGATATCTGAATTGAAAGCAGCCGGAACTCTGGGTGTTGTCATACTGGTGTTTCTGTTGTGTTTCTGTCCTTACTACTGCTTCCCTTTAACAGGACAGAACCCCTTGCCTGATATGACATGGTTTGTGTATGTTAACTCTTGTTTAAATCCTTTAATTTATGCTTTTTTCTACCCCTGGTTTAGAAAAGCTGTTAAGCTTATTGTTACACTTCAGATACTGCACACTAACTCATGTAAGGCCAATATACTGTAGAAAGGCTGTATGGGTGCTTTTCATATTCTGCAGGTTGGGTCTATTCAAAAACATGTCCTGTTATTGATGCTGTGTTGATCTTGCCTTCAGCACGCCTTTCACACACATTGTGTAAAGGTGTAAAGTTGTAGTGTGGTATTTTTATACCGTTTGAAGCGTGTTGCTATTCTTACATTTTTGAGCAGGGTATTTCCATATGAAGTCTGTATGCATATTAGATGTTTGTGTATTGCACACCTTACGTGTGTTTGAAGGAAGATGGAGACATTTTGGTTTATAAAATAGAAAACAGGACACTGAATTTGCTGCTTTGCAACACATTGTACTGGCTTCTGTACTCATTCTGTTATTGCAGCAAACAGTATACAGCAAACATTAGTACACTATACACAAAACTACTACCCAGACAATAATAACAGCATTCTTTCCAATCAATAATATCAGGTAATAAATAACATACATGAATACAATGGCTTTAGAAACGACTTCCATCAGTTAAATCCTATAGAATTAATAATGAGAGCATTGAAAGCTTAATGTCAGCATTGTCGGAGTTGTCATGAAAAGAATATAAATCCCTTTGTCACCCGTCTGTGGAGAAGGATCCCTAATATTAACATATAAGATACTTCTGCTAATGCTAAAAAACATGTATAACTCACACAGGAATAAAAAGTGAATTATGATACGTAGAGATCATTATTGTAATAAATGTATGCTAAATTATTACTATTAAAAAACTGTGTGGCATATTCTCATGGGTGGTAATATGTTATGATATGCTGATGTTACAAATGCCTTTAACTTTTTTGTGCATACTCAATCAATTATAGAGTACTGTATTTAGCAAATATATTTAAATGCATTTTCCACTCAAACCTTGTTGAGTCCTTGCCCCGACTCAAACATTTGATCTAATAGTTTGTAAAATATAAAATAAAAAAATCTATCAAAACTTTGTCTTTATCATCTCAATGTAACAGTTTAAAATGCTTCCACTTGCTACATTGTTATTTGGTTATTGTCACGCTGCACGGAGGTAGGATCCAAACGCGAGACACTTGATGAAAAGTAAAGACATTTATTACAAAAACAGGCTTGGGGCAAAACGAAAGGAACATGGGGAACAGCGCGACATGTACATTACAATCAACAATAACCGACACAGGACAGTGGAAAACACGGGCTAAATACACGGGTAGACAAGACATGAAGACAGACTATTGGTTTACAGCAATGAGGGACAGGTGCAGCACATCAGACATGATTACACAGACACGGGTGGAATTAACGAGACTGGGAAACACTGGGCAGGGAGTGACGGGCAAACAGGCTTGATATACAAGGTAAACACATGAAGCGACAAGACTAACACAGGACTGGGATCACAGAACATTACACCATGTATGTAATTTACAATGTTACAGAACACAGAACAGCAACAGAGATTGAGTAATGAAGAAGACTCTCGATATCCCTTCAAGGAGCAAGTCTGAGCTTGTTCAGACACACCAAGCACATGGACATCACTGGATGTTAAATGCTCTCTATCTCTCTCCCACCCCCACCCCTCCCTCTCCCCCAGACATTAAATATAGTCCCAGCACAGTCCCGGTGTATCACCCCCCCTTCCCCCGCCAGTACAGCTCAATACAGCATATCTTTCTTTATCTCACGTCTAATTGTATGAACCGGTTAAAGTGTGCGTTGAGCAGCTACAGATATTGCCATTTGGCCGAGACACAAAGAGACCTCACCCCCCCTCCACATGACAGCACAGAGCAGAGCATTATGTGTGCTGTACCGATTCCCACTTTCCTATCGACCTGGCTAACACAGCCGCTATGTTTATCGTGTCCTGTCAATTTGTATCAGATTGGGGAGGGGGTTCCAGAGCAGGCTGTGTTCTTTTTCCTGGGTATTCTCTGGTCTATTTATACGTCTGCATGGGAATGTGTGGGAGAGTAGAGAAATGGGACATGAGAGCAGAAATAGCTTCCCCGTGGGTCGTGAATCGACTGGTGTTCGTTCATTCATGTTCAGGTCGAAGTGAGGTTTGCGTGCTAGAGTAGTGTCATACCGGATATAAAACAGGGAAGAGGATGTACAGTATGTGGGGGGAAACAGGGATGACTAACAGTGGCACTCAAACGCATTGACCTGTACATGGCTAGTAATGCATTTAAAATGAAGGCATTTTAATTTAATGAAAATAAATAATGATGAAATTAAATATTTAAAAAAGTTGAGAACTATTCGAATTAAAAGATACAGTACTCAGTTTGGGACCGCAAATTACCCTTGTGGTTGAAACCAGCATTACAAAAACATTGCTGTTTTGAAAGTCATAGTCCCACTATGGAAATCATCAGACAGAACAATTTCAAGCACAAATCAGCCGAAACATGGCCTACAAAATAGGGACTTGGATGTGTGACGTGAAGAGCCGCTGCGCTCGACAGACAGCACTTCTTGTACCTCATCACTGCGGATGACCTCTCCATCCTGACCCTGTGCCTGGCTCCTCTGGGCCAGCTCCCTCTCCGCCGCAGCCAGCTCCTCCCTCGCTTCCTGGAGCTCCTCCGCTTTCGCCTCCTTCTTACGGATGATGATGGAGGCCTGCAAGCGTCAGGTCACGCAGAGCGCAAGAATACGGTCAACGGTTGGTTGGAAATTCTAACATACAGTTCATGAATGAACACGTATTAATGCACCATGAAAGAACCTCCATGTAACATTAGTTACACAGGAAAAAGACCTGTTGTTTGAAAAGGGTGAGTTTGTCATCCATGGGGTCGTTTCTTATCATCCGCTTCTCAATCATCTGATTTATTTGATCGTTGACCTCTTTGATCTGTGAAGTTTAAAATTGCAGAGATATTTTTAAAAAGCACTTTGACTTAAAGTAGGGGTGTGCAAAGGTGATTTAATGCATTTTAATATAGAATATAAGATTACAAATGCAAAGTATCTAAGCAGAATTTGATTTCCTAGGTTGAAAGAACTTTGCGGGGTCATCTCCACCCTCACCTTGTCCTCCAGCTCCTGGAGCTCGGCGTGGCCCATGGCCGGCTCAGATGACACCTTCTGCAGGTACTGCACCATCCGTCTGTAGCTCTCCAGCTCCTTGGGCAGCTTCTCAGACACCATGTAGGCGTTGACCTTCACCTCCTCCTCCAGCCTCTTCAATAAGCCTGGGAGAGACAGTGCTCTGATCAGGATGAAGATCTGTCTGACACAGACACTGGCTGAGTCACTCACCCTCTCAGACTACGTGCTGGAATAAAACTAAGTATGCACGGTGCATTTCCCATACATATTTCACTCTTATATGAAGGCTGTCAAAATATCAAGAAGCTAACATGTGTCGGTTCTCTATATTTTACTCATGTAAATGAAAGAAAGAATTAACTGCAGGGCAAATATGCCTGCTAATGTTTCATGCATAATGCATTAATCAATTATGAACTCTAGAAGTTACAATAAAAATGGATTATTTTGAAATACATTGAATTGAACCCCCCACACACATACACACACACTGTGTGTGTGAGTATGACTGTTATTAGCATACGTACGTATGTATGTATGTATGTATGTATGTATGTATGTACAGTATGTACAGTATGGTATGTACTGTATATTAGGTGCAGATACTGAAAGTCACAGCTCTGCTGTGTTACTTTCTGACTGAGTGATGCTAAATGGCTGCATCACTCAGAAAGGCTGAGCCCACATTGTACATTTTGGTCAATATGGAACTCCCTCCCAGGGCTGATAAGCGCCGCGCCAGACAAGAAAAGAAGATTCAGCCATCTAGTCATGCACAATTATGTGGCCTTCATTTAGATGCAAGTCAGCTGACGGAGGGACGTCCCAGCACTCTTTGAAGTGGCGTCCAGCTGGAGAGCTCTGGAGAGTCAGGAACACGTGGACTCACTCTCTGGTTCTGCATCCGCTTTCCTCAGGTCTTTCAACTGCTGCCGGGCCCTCTGTAACTTCTGCTCTGCCACAAACAGCTGACGACACATGCAAGACAACCGCCATGAGCAGACTGGAATTACATTAGCCTGCTCAGTGGAACCTTTTATTATATTATATTAGTGGCTCTGCTCTTTGACCTGTGGCCAAAAATAGAAAAGCTCATTTTGCAGCATAAATGTAGCTACACAAACAAACAGAATATCATAGATACCTCACCAATAACAAAGTCATGAAAATCATTTATAATTCACCATGTGAATGTGTAAAGGTTTGTACAGGACCTAGTACCTTCCCCTACCTTCAATTTAAATATTAGAAACATGTTGTTATAGCATGATATAGTATCTACCAAGTCAACATGGATACAAAATACAAGTATCCATAATGATATATTCAGAATAATTGCGATAAATATAATTCCTGTCATTAACAGTGAGATCATGTTACAGTTACCATTTATTTTTAGTATAATAAAAAGTATATCAGCAGCTTTATAGTGATAGTGCAATATGTTAGACAGCATGGTCCACAACAGTGACACCTGAGTTGGGAAGGACAAGGACCCAGTTTTGTCCTCAAGGACTTTCAAAGAGCATGCCAGACAATGGTGGGGATTAAAACAAGTCAACGTGTGCTACGCTTCTCTGGTGATATACCATAAACATTTTTTTAAACACTTACTTGGCCTTTTTGTTGTTGCTTCTGCTCAGCAAGTGACAGTTCTCTCTCCTTTTCTACCCGGAGTTGCCTCGCCAGCTCCAGCATGCGCTCGTGGTTGGGCACTGACTCCACCTAGTGGTAAAAGAAATGAATACAGAAATAAACAAGAACTTTGGCAGATAAAAATGTCACCCTCCTGGCAGGACTTCTAAGTAAATATAACTTATATAACAGCCCATTCATTCACACACACACAGCTTGAAGATGAAAGCCTTTCAGACCATTTCTGGTGTCAGGTTTTCATTCCACAGTGCAATCCAAAGATTCACATGCATTATAGTATGAGTCTCATAGCCAACATGTCTTACCCTCTTTCTCAGTCTCTCCACACGCTTTATTAGTTGATCTTTTTCCTCCTCCATGGCGCTAATGTCCTTTGGATAGGAAGAATACATGACTAATTTGTTCTTTGAAAAAGATAACTGTTGATTAGTGGTTACTAATGTAAGTAAAAAGTAAAATAATACCCTTCTAATTTCTGATGTAGAAAAGCCTGAAGTCCTCAGCTGCTCACACTCCTTGTGATAGGTCTTAAAGGTTTCCACCAGCTCCTCATACTGTAAATTAACATGTAATACAAATGGGTGGTCTTATTTGACTTGTCACTTATTAGCCCTGACTGCCCAAAGAAAATAAAGTGTTTGTAATGAGAAAGCACACCTGATGATTAGTGTCATTGATGGCCTCATCCTGGAGGAACTCTGCAGGCACCTCCAGTTTAACAAGAAACCGGGCTAGATAAGCCCTCTTTTTCAGATCAGGGAGTCTCTGTAGCAGCCAGTAAAGGATAGGGTGGATCACAGGCTTACTGCCTGTCACCAGGCCCTGTCTAAAGCCACTCCTGCATGACATGAGAAGATGATGGTATCATAGAAATACTCAAAAGAAGGTGTTTTACTGGTGTGGATTTTAGTGTGTATTTATAAACCCAGACGTATTACAGAAATAATCAATACCCCCCTAACCCCCAAACTGACTTTTCCAAAATACTAGGAGAAAAAAAAAGGATGACACTTGAAAGCATGGGTTTCTAACAAGCATAGGTAACAAGTGTTCAAAAATGTGGAATTATACTTCCTAGAATGGTAAGACATGTATGCCATATTTGCATATGTATGCAATAACATCATGGCATTACATAACCAGCAGAACAGTACACAGCATTACATGGAAGATGTACAACAAATCATATATGAACGCTTGGGATATCATACATTTGAACATAATATACATACGCATCAGAATTCCCTGGAGGGTGGTATTTGAGCATTCCCAGCAAAGTAAACATTCTCTTTGCAGTCTGTTCAGGCATTTCTTCGCGGATGTCAATAGCTTGCTTAAAAAAAAGAGAAGATTATATTATGCACTGGATACATTACAAACATGTACATTGTTATTTGAGAACTATATATATTTTAAAATATCACACAATACCGTAGTTTGAACTTACCTTGGTGTCTATTTCAGACAGGGCATCATTTAGAATCTGCAGCAGTTGCATTGGTTCAAGGGAGTCAAACGTAATAAGGTTGAAGTTCTTCTTGAATGGTTCTTTGTTGAGTTGTTCGACAATAAATTTTAGTTGCTCGCTCATGGTGAAATCCCAGCAATAAGCCTTATTATAATATTGTACTATACCGTAACCTATATCTATCCTTGCTAAATTAGACCGATAACATTAACTTTTTGTTAAAATGTGGGTTTGCGCATATAAAACGTACACCGCATTATACGGATAATCTAACTATTGGCTATAAAGTCCAGACGCATGTAAAACAAAACACAGATAAACTAGTAGTAATGATGCATTACATATAGTCATCCAACAGAACGACTGTTCTTGGAAACCAGTTACTAGCGTCAGACTGGTTGCTAACCGGAAGTACCTGCTGGTAGTCAACCCAGTGTTCAAGGGGATCTATTTGCGCATAGACCACGCAAAAATAGCACTCATGTCTTATTAGACATCGACATCACTTTTTACAACAGAGGACAAATCAGACAGAAACCACACTGTACTATACTAGAATATTAGAGTAGCATTTGGCTATATGTTAATTTGGCTTTATTGTGAGGCAGTCTTAAATCGTAGTCGAAAAGTGTAATTGTCAGTACGGTAGCCTACAACTTTTGAACCGTCAGATGGCGATATACGGTAGTTTTAACAGCACATGGTGCCGCTGCTGTGTTTAGTTCTGTATTGTACTACACCTACAACTAGAGAACAACAAACAGATGTTGCCGTAGCGTAGAACATGACAGTACGGGTGCACACTACAAGATACATTCCAGAAGTCTGACAATCAAAATATAGTAGGCACGAACCGCACAATGTGATTTATTGATGCTGAAAAGCGAACCCCTCATGGCAATTTCAGTAGACTGCAGTTTAGGACCACAACGCCACTTTTCGGAGAGTTCACTGCATCATTAATCAGTTATCGAAGAGGACACACTTTGTTTTTATTTTTTATTTGTATTTTTATTGTTTTGAGTTAGTTTGTTTTGCAGTGAAATATTTATCATTTTTACTCACTCATGACAGGTAGGATACGGTATATGAAACAATATTGTCGCAATTGCCATAGCCTATGTAGTCAGTTGCTTTGTAGAAACGTATTAAACAATAACAATCATTCAACCAAACGTTTTAAACAATCATGATATAGTTTCATACAGAATATTAGACCTATTGTTAGGTTATTATAATTACTTTTTGATAGTCTACCCAGATCACATTAATCAAGCCCCTCCCCTTTACCCCCCAACTAATAACGACAGAGAAGCAAAACATCAGAATGCTCTGAATCGGTCAGAGCACGCTTAAAATTTAAACACAGGAGGACCTCCGGAGACTGCAGCTACTGATATTTGTCCTAAGTGGGATATACTTGAGTACAGAAGACACTTTTTTTTGCTCATAGACTAAAGGAGTGGATTGTATTTCAGAGCTTGCACAAATAGGATTGTTTTTAAGGACTTAATATGTTTTTGTGTACAAACTAAAATTAGGCTGAAAAGGAATTTTATTATAGGCCTACTTAGAATAAATACTTAACATTATACATTTTGTTATTTGATTGATGATAGGTGATAGATATCAAGTCTAGAAAGTGTAGACAGGCCACTGTTTAGAAAATGAAATGTGTGTATTGTTAGCTGATTAACTTTTCATTAAGAACATAATGGTTGAACCAGTGGGGTTTGTGGAAGCATGGAGAACCCAGTTTCCAGAATCGGAGCCCCCTTGTATGGAGCTGAACAGTTTAGGGGACATTGAACAGGAACTGGACAAATGCAAGGCGTCAATCAGGCACTTGGAGAAGGAAGTAAACAAGGAGCGTTTTCGTATGATCTACCTGCAGACTTTACTCGCCAAGGAGAGGAAGTCTTACGATGGCCAGAGATGGGGCTTCAAGAGGAGGCCTCAAGTAGAAGACCAATCTGGTGGTCCTGACAGCCAGATGTGTCCTCCAGAAGAGGCATCTCCTGAGGAGAAGCATCGTGGACTCGGTGAGACAACGAGGCCTCAGCAACGTTCAGAGGGAAACGTGGATGGGGTGTCTCCAGCCAAACAGAGAGGCGGCAGGGTGTCACCCGTCCGACAGGACACAGAGCCGCCTGAACTCCCAGTGGGCACCTCGGTGGCAGCGTTGAGGTCCAACTTTGAGCGTGTCAGACGGGCCAACTCCCACTCGGCCGGCGACGGCAGAGGGATGTCGGTGCTGGGTGGCCAGGAGAAACCCTTTTACGTGAACATGGAGTACCATCACGAGAGAGGCTTGGTGAGAGTCAACGACAGGGAGGTTTCCGACAAGATCAGCACCCTCGGTTGCCAGGCGATGCAGATGGAGCGTAAGAGGTCCCTGCCCTCTCTGCCAGGCAACCTGTCGGCGGCGACGGGGGACATCAACAGGTCCGTCCAAAGAGGCAGATCAGCCGACGGCAGCATCGTTGGCTCATACGCTGAGGTGGAGTTTAACCTACGCGGCGCGCTCACGTCCGTCGGGGGGAAGTGTGACGGGCAGCCAGCAGACTGTCAGCCGTACACCAGCGTGTACGTCGGGGGCATGATGGCCGACGGTGAGCCCCGGGTGATCCACGTGAGGAACAACAGCGTGGACGAAGGCCCCCACCTCACCTGGCCCAGGCTCTCCTACTCTCCCGGCAGCTTCGACGATGTCGGAGGCGGCTACACCCCCGACTGCAGCTCCAACGAGAACCTCACATCCAGCGAGGAGGACTTCTCCTCCAGCCAGTCCAGCCGCATCTCCCCAAGCCCCACCACCTTTGACATGTACAGGGAGAAAAGCCGCTCGCCTTCCCAGCATTCTCAGCAGTCGTTCGAGAGCAGCAGCCCCCCCACGCCGCTGTATCAGAAACGTCTGAAGCAGAAGTTGGTGTCTGAGGCCGCCGTCATGGGGCTACGCAAAACGGGACAGGTCTGGCCCAGCGACGGGGAGTCTACCACGTCCAGCAGGAACTCCCATGACAACAGTGTCCAGGGAGATCTGGGTAGGTTCACCAGCTTCAGACACATCTCTATCCTCTCCCCTTTACCTGCACATGTTCCCATGAGCATAACTTCAAACACATACGTGCATTAAAACACGTGAAGGGCCTCTCTTATCTGATTGCTAAAATGCGTCTGTGCTTGCTAGAGCTGGCCTCCATCCACACTAAGGCAGTGATTTATAGTATGCACTTGCAATATCTTTAAAGTTGGACCTGATACTGTAGTTCACAAATCTTCCCCAAAAAAAACCCACTTCTCCGTGCAAGGAGGATTACTAAGCCCTTTTAAGATGCGTTGAGCGGTCACAGTACACCCTGGTATTCTGTACTTATCTGGGAAGTTCCAGCTTTGCCTTTATCTTGGCACTTTTGTAATCATGCTCATATTCTCTATATTTTGCCCCCTTCTGCTCACTATATTGAAAGCTTTAGGACTCTTATCTCCGTTTGGGACCACGTGAGCCCCCCACACAGGTGTCCCAGCCTTTAGTTTGGGCCTGTCCCATCTGAGTGTGTTTGTGTTCAGCACATATTGGTGTTGTTGTCGTTGGTGGCGGGTATTGCACTTAAAGGAGGCTTTTGTGTAGCGTGATGTATTCAGGGTCGATGGGCAGAGGGAAAAGAACCACCCAGTCAAAAGACGGCCAAAATGCTTAATTTGTGTCGCACGGGTTCTCATCCGAATATTCGCCATCGGTCGGTGTTTCCTGTTGTTATGTGGGAGCACAATGGAGGAGTCGCTCATGCATAACGTGTATTGACACGGCAACAATGTTGAGTGGGGATAAGGAGGCCAGTCTTGGCAGCTTACTACTTCCAAGGACATGAAGTGTGGAGGGTTCCTCTACGAAACCATTCATCACGCTGAGCGAAGAACAAAACAAGTGTGCCATGACTGCAGCTTGAGGATGTATTGCTTTACTGAGTGTATTAGATATCACTAGCATACAGTAAGTTGTCAAATGACAGCACAGGGATATAGACACTAGGCAGAGGTGGTTCCATAAATCCTCATCACCCAGAGCAGATTATGCCGTCAATTTAGACTGTTATATAAGGTGACCTATTAGTCCAACTGGTCTTGACACAAAGCATGCAGTGATATAATCAGCATTAAGAGTCAGCTGGCACGCTGCTTTGTTGAGGGAAACATGCAGTCCATTAGCTGTGTGTATGCCTGGTTTCATCACACCGTAATATAGTCACACGTGTTGTATTCATACGCCTATACACTAAGCCTCCTGTTTATTCCATATTTGGGGAGATGTTTGACATCTAAGCAGTCTTGAATCTCGCTAATGGCGATACAGCTGTTTGAAGTGTCAGATTTTACAATGTTTCTGTGTTAGAATAGTGAATGTTGCTGAGGTAATGCGCTGCTGCTGGTTCACATGAGCAACGTTTTGTGGATTAACATAAATCTGGGTTTATTTTCTGAGGTCTTAATTACATTGCTGGATATGGGTTTGAGTGAGAGGGAGGGGCTTTCAGGCGAGCGGTACAGTTAACCTCTCTGTTGTGGTGGGTGACTTGTAGGGAGCAGTTGGGGAGTGCTTCTGCTGTTGCATTTATCATAAAACATGGAAGCCTGGCTTCATCGGCGCAGTAAAGCCGACGTAATTTCAGTGTTGTAAAATGAGTCTGCTCCCTAATATATCTGCCTATTAAGCTGAGCTTTATGAAGAGTAGGCAACACAAGTACATCTGGCTGTGCCTTTATTAAGCCTTATAGTATTTTCTCCATGTGTCTGTTTTTAACTGTACATGTGTTTATGTTATGGAATATCTATACGGTTTATGAGACAGTGATAAAATGACATGGGGCCCGTTGTGTCGCTTTGTTTTATTGGTTGGCATGGAGATGGCTGGCGAGCTCTGCCTGTGCTCTGGACGAGAGACAGACTTGGTGTAGGCTAAGACACAACTACTGACCAGCATAAACACATCTCTGTACTGTGTACCTACCTGTCTTCTTTAGCCAAATAGCCTGTCTAAAACGACTCCTATTTAGGAGGAGTGCTGTCTCCTGGTTTCTTGTTATCTAGGCCAATTGTCAAGCCTGTCTGTGAATAGACTAGCTGATTAGCTGTGGGCCTTTTATTAAGGAGGCCACCTCTCTGATGGGTCTACGTTGCCATAATGAATTACCAACATGACACTGACATGCCTGTGGCCGAGGCCAAGTCTGGGTGTGTAGACTGGCTCATGATTAACTACTTACTGTATGAATTGGAAGAGGGCACAGGAGGGTATGTCATCTATAAAGGACATTATAAATCTCCCATTAGTTTAATGATAATCCCTGCTCAAAAAGAGGAAGCTTTCCTTCACACTAACAGATCAATTTGTGTCAAGCCTGCGCTAATGGGTTTCCCCACGTCGTTTACTCTGGACAGGCTTGAGTTTCTGACGTCACTGAGCCATGGCTATGACGCTACGTGTGCTGTGTCTGTAAGAGAAGGTGAAGAAGTCGGTCCGAATGTCTGGCGTTGGCCCAGGGGCGGGCTCTACCTGCTGCATCAGCAGGAGCCAAAATAGGTGCTGCTGGCCCACAAGCCAGATGAACTGCAGATGCGGAGTATTGCAGTCCCCAGTAGGGAACCCAGACAGGCATGTCATTGTGCCTAGATATCAGCATATGAGTGTTAGCGGTTAAGAAGCTGAGGAATTCAGCCTCTCCCTTTCCTCGACTAAATAGGCTTACAAGAGGTTTGAGGAAGTGCTGTTGGCTCTCTAGGGCAACAGTGCATGTATGTGTAAAACACCTGTCCTTCTATGTGGTGTTATGGGTGAAGTGGTCAGGACTTGGCAGCTGTTGTTAGAGGAGAGTGATGAATAGCCCAGTTGTTTTAATCGCATCACAAGCATTTCTTCATCGTACATGAAACATTGCCTCGCTGCAGTGCTTCCAGTGTTTCATGTGCCAACATGTAGTTCTCACAGAAGGTAATCTCTGACACGGTTATGAAGTGGTGGGCCTCTACTCACTCTGTAATCCTCCCTCGTGGTCTCTGGACTCCACACCCTCTCCTGTAGTTGCTGCTGCCTCTCCTTGTCCCACTCAAAGGGGACTCTGTGCTGCTGGGCTGGCAGACCAAGTGTTTATGGAATGTCTCAGCTGCTGCAGGCCAGGGGTGTGTGTGTGTGTGTGTGTGTGTGTGTGTGTGTGTGCGTGTGTGTGTGTGTGTGTGTGTGTGGTGGGGGATAATGAAACGTTAAGTGCTATTGTATGAGTTCACCTCAGCTTGACCGTTGGATCTTGTTATATCAGTTACCAGTCGCCAGGGCAACTTGTCTAAAGGGGTCATGTATCGTTTGCGGTCAGACGCAGAAACACATAGGTCTATAAGGTCATGTCTACATGTCCAATTGCGTAATTTCATGATTTTCTTTTAAAACTATAATTTTGTGCAGGGTGGTGCCATATTGAGTTTAAACCAGCAGAGTTAGCATTTTGCCGTGAGATCCCTGGTTTCAAAAGAACAATGTTCAAGCGGCATGGAGTAACTCCTATGTGAATGTGGTGTATAGGGGCATATAGGGGGTATAGAACGCAATATTCAGCATGTCATGGTTAATTTAGGCTACATTTTACAACATGACTTAACGGTTGGTATTTACAACATACATTACCGGCTATTAATACATCATACCATTCCAAACTTCCCAATTTCAACTTTGTATATAAAACACAACACTGTGTTGCTGGACACTTCTTGGTAGATCATGGTATAGCCAACGAATCAACAGAAAGCAAGAATAAAAAAAATGTATTATTATTTATTTTACTGGCTTTATTTTTTTTTCTCTGTTCACTTGAAAAAGGGACCATGTACACAATGCATTAACCTCAAAGAAGATGAGAGATGCAAGTTACCAGATTTAGCCCAAGGCTAGTTTCCGTCTGCAGTCCCTGGGCAAGTGAAGAAACAATCAACCATACTAAAAACATAACAGCTACAGACATAGGCTATATAATATTAGCCTACGCAACGATGCGCAGATACACACATAGTATAACACAGTATATAAATAAACCCAAAACGAATATCTTACTGTGGGGATCAGAACACCCCATATAAAAATGTTGATAATATTAAATGCTAACTTCAAATGTGAAAAATGAAATAATATATTCTTGTCACATGGCAATTTACATTGTACATTTATCACATGTTTAATGAAACGCTGCACGTGTGGTCACATTATTTAAATGGTGTGTATTACACATTTACAACTCCTCACAAGTTGTCATTTTCCCAATACATGTACAGTTGAGATGCAGGTATTAAGATATAAATTGGGTTAAAAATACGTAAGTCTAAATAGTTGTAGATCTTTCGCTCTAAACGTTTATTTCTATGGAACATACATATGCTCATTTATCGCTGTATGTTTTCTTATTAAGGTCACAGACTGAAGCAATTATTGTGCTTTGATTCTCTGGAGTAAGGCATCTGAGCTGTGGCCACCCAGAGCTATTTAAACACACTGATTAGTAGGTGTTCTGTGTGGCCTGTAGTTCTGCCCCACACCACTGACTGACACAGTAGAGTGTAGGCTTCCCTACTACAGATGGTGTACCCCACCTTCTCTGCCGGCCCTGTGGTATAAAGTGCCTCCCACATAGCAGACACTTCAGAGTCTGGCTGTAACGGTTTACCAAAACAATCGTGCCTGGTTCTCAATGTTGGCTGTTGCCACTGCTCAGGCAGGCCACGGAGTCAAGCCCGGACATGCATAATCTCAGCTGTCAGATGATCGGAATCAGCTCATTGCTGATCTCATTGACCAGACTGCTCAGATGATCAAGCATATGGCCAAACTCGTTCAGGGCACCTTATTTTAATGGCCTTAGCCTACACCCATTCTTGGCGATTCCTCTGCAAGCATTCCTGCAACCCACCTCCGCCTTTAATGCAGTGTCTGACTTAGAAAAATCAAGTTGTTTTTACACATATAAGGAATTTGTTCTGGCGACTACCGGTAGGTAGTAACCATAAAACTGATACAAACTGTATAATAGATAAAAATGTAAAATCGACACAATATACAAGTTAAATGTAAACAAAATAGGTCTTGTGTAATTGATGCTTGCTCTGTTGTGTACGGTACCCTGTAGGGGTCTTCCATGTATGTGCACGGAAGGGCAGGGAGCTCTCAGAACGGAGCCGATACCACCAAATACAAATAACTGCAAATGTAAATGAATATTCTCTTTGACTATAATAGTGGTCCTGACTGACCTGCCCAACCTTAGTGATATGGGGATCCATCCTAATTAGAACATGCGATCATAAAACAGCACTGTGGATGTGTAAGCAGTGTAATCATGATAAGGTTACTGTTCTCCAGAGCTCAAAGTCACCACAGAGCCCCTATGATGTGGACAGGAGATGCATCTATCTGCATCTTTCAATTAGCTTCTTAGAAAGCGAAGGTTAGCTATATAGAGGCTGCTGGCCAGAGCCTCAATGTCTGGTGTCTGAAAGTCTGAAAGGCATTTTGCTGGCAAGCACTCCCTCTGTTCTTTCTCTCTCTCTCTCTTTCCCAGTGATCGCCGTCTCCCCAGTGACGGCCCGGAGAGGGGGAGAATCCATTTACTGGAGCTGTAAAATGGAGGCAGCCTTTTCACAGCATCTCACGTTGGTTATGAAGGTGTAACTTCTCTTAAAGCTCTACACCGCTAGAGTGTGATGGCGACATATAGGCTTTCCTTCATTCTACCTTTTCAAAGCAGACGTGATAAATTATGGATACTGAAAACTCAATTGCAGCCCATTTGTCTATTGATCAACACATTTTGTGCTTATATTTGGACATGGCTGTTTATATTTTCCCCAGTGTAGAGTGGATGCAATTGATTCAAGTACATGTTATCCATTTCAGTTTTAAGTAGCCTACATTTAATCAAAGGTTAATCGGTCCAGCTGGGTCAAGCTCGATCTGCTCAGGCCCTCATTCTGATCGCTGTCTGAATCACTTCCTCCTTCAGTTATTTTCATTCTTCCTTTTATTACTTTAATGTCTTGTAGCTAATGGCACCATATGAGCCTTAGTGAAGCTTGATTCATCCCTCACGTGAAGTGAAGATGCCATCTTCATGTATAAATATATCATCTTAGACAAGGCCAGGTTTATACATCTGGAGACAGAATCACCATAGATAGCTCAAGATGTCTTCTCTCCTGATTCGTGTTAGAGGTCAGGGGCAGTCTCCTAAGGGAGCTGAATGACACAAAACAAGTTTATTAGCTACTTTTAGTTTTGTATTTCTAACCAATTTGAGTTGCACGTGGCTCGTATGTGGCTGTGAGCTGAATGCAATGGCCACTGTTGGGCTCGGGGGTGGGGAATGGAAATGTAACCAACCACTGCAGACTTTGTACCAATCAATCTCGATAATGATTACTTTGACATAATGTGTTTGTTCTTTTTCCACAGCACTAAGTAGTATACTACTGTATTCTGCAATGTTATGTATATCTCTCCCATGGGAGCTGCGAAGAGAAGGCACAGCCAGCATTTTGACAGTGCATCTGTTTAGAGAACATATTGGCTACATCTGTAAATCCCTGTCCTTCTGTTCATCTCCATGGATTAGGATTACAGAGCCAAGTGTTTGACTTTGCTTCGTCATGAATAGAAAAACCCACGTGTGCCTGTATTAAGCTCCTGTGTTAATGCCCTGTTGTTTGAGGCAGGAAGGAACAATGTTTCACAGTGATTGACGGTTCTCTATATAGACACTGGAAAACCTGGAGTTAGCCACGTCCTCGTATACTTATACCCTGTATGCTATTTTTAAACGTTTGTGGCTAAAGCGACTTGGAAGGAAATCCCGTCCATACTGTATAAAAATTTATGCATTTTATGCTCCAGAATGATCACAGAACAGCCTGTCTATTTTAAATCCTCTCTATCTGAGATCCATAAGACCAGAGTTCATCAAAAAGCAGTCAAATTAAGCATTCCAGTAAATCCAGCATGATACAGCTGTCTGTCACAGCTGTTGGATGTAGTGATGTTATATAATGTCATTAGTGCCTTTCTATTACAGCACATGGAACAGTTGAAACCATTTTAATCTTCTGTTAGTTACTGTATACCCACACCAGATAAATATTCCCAGATGATTAATTACAAGGTGAAAAGAAGGTGCTTTGTGATGTCGGAATTACATGTACTGTAGGATTATACGTTTTGAAGCTGTATATGGTTGTTTACATTAGTAATTGTTCAAATAATATTGTAGGTACGCTAAATATCAATTGTGTTCAGTAAAATTCTTTTGAAATTGGCCAAATTAAATATGTATAATAATGAATTGTTGGAACTTTATTCTGGCTTTACACGGCTATAAAAGGATAATTTATTGCTGATATCAATATGTTCCAAAATATAATTTAATATGGATTTGACCAATGATAGCCGTGACTACAGGCAACTGTGTGGGAATGAATGTGTTTTAGCAGCGGGATGTTTGTTATAAGATGACCTTGTGCAGAAAGCCTTTTTCCGCTCTGATGTTGATGAATTGGTGAATGTTCCGGACAGACCTGCCCCGACACTTCCTCAGGACTTGGTTGAGCAAGAGCCCTCACTGAGGGCCCATTGTAATATACAGCAGCACCGCTTACCCACAGAGCCGTGGTGGCGCGTACTCCCTGCATTTAAAGAGCTATGACCTTGGGAAATAGCAGACCCTCCGTAAAAACCACCTTAACAATAATTATTTCGCAAATCCCTGTGTAGATTTGAAAATACGAGTATAAACAATAGTAGAAACAATAGTGTTGTATTAGTGTATATATAGTATATTAGTGTTGGCTCTCTGTTTTCTATTTGTATTTATTTTATTTGTATTTTTTTGTAGTGGAGGAAGATGGTTTATGGATCCGCCGTGGGTGAGTCCAAGGTATGGGTCACAGAGGATGTGGTTTTTAAATCTAGTGCCACTGCTGATGTATAATCTCACAGGAACACAGAGTGGCCTTTCACACACACTTCCGTTGTGCTGCGAGGTTGCCTGGCCTGCCACAACCTGTTTCCTTCAGCAGGTCAATACAGCTCTCTCTTAATCTCTCTCTCTGTGCTCTAGTTCTTTTGTCATGGCCTCTTTGGATGTCAGCCTATCTGCTCCTACTGTCAGACAAAGCTCTCCAGGGAGATTCAGTTTCTATCTTTCCTGGTTTCCGGAATCCTATTTTTCCTGTTTTCCTCCAGAGGTAAACCAATTTTGTCTCAACATACCAGGCTCCACAGTAGCAACAATACCGCTTGCTATCCGCTCTCTCACATGCTGTGCGATGATAAACAAATGCTGTAATAATAATGTATCATGATAGTGAGTCCCGTTGGCTGACATAATTACAGGATACTAAGCTGTTGTCAAATGACATGGGCAGAATCAGTGGAGTGGTGTTGGTCCCATGACACAGACACTGGTGTGTGAGGATGAATGGATGCTTTATCCAGTTGCGTGTCCCGGATTCTAGACTATTGCTAAAAGCAGCTCCTCTATTGGATTAAATGATTTCCGATGCTAAATAATATACATCACACTCTATTAGTATTATAGTAAATAATATTATGACACTAGGTCTTACAAGGTTGCACTACTTGTGATAAAGTGACCTGACAGTTCAGTTTGGCTTACTGTGATGATGCTGCTGCTGTGTGGCTACTGGGGGACACACAGCAAGGTTGTCACGTAACAGAGTATAGCCATGCTGGTTCATGCTGTATTGTTGGATTGGGAGTGTCCATATGTGACTGGCACAGGCCTCAGCGTTACACTTGGCCAGGTGTACAGGTGTACAGAAGAGGATTTGGTCACATGTCACATGGCTGGTGATTGGCTGACCTTTCTGTTTGTACACGATTTAAAGTGAAAAAGTATAAAGGATTAGTGTAAGTATCTGTGATTTGGTCTGAAAGCACTTTGGTCCGTGGTATCAGTTGTTTTACACGCCTTGCCATTTGTTTTGGCATCTCTGCTATTACATTGGAACCCAAAGCTGATATCTGAAGGCTTTCACCCTGTATCTAGTGATAAAACTGGCATATTATAACCTGGACAGATTGGACTCACACATGTTTGTTTTTGCATTGAGGTTAGTAATGATTTGAAGTAATTTTCCCTTTGCAGGAGTTTTCATTCATATTCTTTGTAGCCCCAACTCCCTGGCTACGGATCATACACCAAACATTCATTGACCTTCATAATAAACCATACGTGGCAGGACGTGGATAGCTACCGTACCTTTTCCTGTGCCGCTACTCTATGTGATCTCATTGTTTTGACCACACAGAGGCTCCGTCCTATGGCTATTACCCAGAGGAGCACCGGCCACACCATGACCCTCTGGCCTTCCCTGGATCTCCTTCCTCATCGCCGTGCCTCCGCTCCAAGAGTCGAGCCAGCCGGGACACGCTGTCCTCTGGCTCCCCGGAGTCCACTCTGTCGGTAATGTACAGCCGCAGCGTGACCGCTTGCTGTGCCTGAGCAGCGCACAGTTGTGACATGTCCTTTGTCTCTTACATGTGGCTCAGTGAAATGTCCTTACCCACACTAGCATTAGCTGTGCTCTCATTGGTCAATTCAGTTTAATGTTTATTAACATTTACATTTAAGGGTCTCCAACTCAACCTGCCCACCTGGCCTTGGTGTGATGTTGTCATGCTAGCTCATTTAGCTTGCATGTTTTGATTTGTAACAGTGGTTGTTAATAATTAAGGAGGCGTATTCATGGCTGTATATTCACTTAAATACAACTATGCAATATACATTGCTGAGCAGATGTTTTGCCTCCAGTGGCCATAAAATCATTTGTAGCTTTTTGCACTATTGTAAATGGCATGTTGTATATTACCTAAGTGGAAAACGATGCCTTTCCTGAAAAGATACAAGTGTCCGTTGTGTCTATATCTTAAATGATTTTCATTCATTTTGAGAAAATGAAAGAAATAATGTGCAAACAAATATTTTTATTTCATTAGTTTTCGTTGATGAAAACAAATAACTTGGTAGTGGGCCGCTGTATTTGTTACAACCCTTTGGCCCAGGCTTCCAGGCATCTCAAACTCAAACCACAGAGATGTTGAAACTCTATAGGTTATTCACACAATATAGCATTTCCTGCAAATGTGGGTTAACGGAGGTCTTCACACCGGGTGGATTAACATGGCTCAAAACCGTTATTATCCCTGCTAGGGAATCCAGCATAAACCAGTATGAATTACATGCTGGTCCGGGCTGGTTCATACTGGTTAGTGCTGGTATAGTGCTGGTCCAGCTGGTATACCAGCACACCAGCAACCAGCATGGGATGCTGGTACACCAGACAACAGCATGGGATGCTGGGTACCAGCAAACCAGCATTCCATCCAGCATGCAAGACATACCTTGTACCTTGATGTTTTAGCAGGGATGTTGGGGCATATCCTCTCTTCAGGTGTGTGACATGCTCCTTCTGTCTCTCACATACATGAACCATGTGGTTCCCAGGTGGAGCTGGACCAAGAGAAGGGGCTGGAGATGAGAAAGTGGGTTCTGTCAGGAATCCTGGCCAGCGAAGACATCTACCTCAGCCACCTGGAGGCCCTGTTAATCGTGAGTGCGCCGTGTGAATACGAGTCACATCAGGCATTCATTTGGCTTGCACACACCAGCAGCTACGATTCAAAAGTGACAGCAGATTTTCTTTAAATGTTTAAGAGATATTAGGAGCATATTTTTTATTTTAAATGTACTTGGTTGTATTATTTAGCTCCCTGTAATGCTGGTGTGTAATGTTTTGACACGCATGAATGCATTGAGTGCTGTGATTGAGTGCGTGATTTGACCACGTCTTGAGTGCTGTTTTGACATGCATTCACACGCATTGAGTGCTGTTTATACATGCATTCACCTGCATTGAGTGTTGTTTTGACATGCATTCACACACATTGAGTGCTGTTTATACATGCATTCACCCCGCATTGAGTGTTGTTTTGACATGCATTCACACACATTGAGTGCTGTTTATACATGCATTCACACACATTGAGTGCTGATTTGACACGTATTCACACGCATCGAGTGCTGTTTATACATGCATTGACACGCATTGAGTGCTGTTTATACACACATTCACACGCATTCAGTGCTGTTTTGACATGTAAAGGAAATATCCATGAAGCTCACTGACTTACCGTGTCCACCTCCTCAGCCTATGAAGCCCCTGCGGGCAGCAGCGACCACGTCTCAGCCCATGCTCACACTACAGGAGATAGAGACCATCTTCTTCAAGGTTCCAGAGTTGTACGATATCCACAAGGACTTCTATGACGCACTGCTGCCCAGAGTCCAGGACTGGAGCCACCTGCAGTGTGTGGGCGACCTCTTCCAGAAGCTGGTGAGCTCACGAGGGTCAGAGGTTAAGGATCCCTGTGATGTGGCTTTCTTAATGGACTCCACACATTAAGGAGAATACATGGCATTTAATGCACATACAGGAACATACAAATATGTACACAACTACCGCAATAGTGCAGCGTATATCCTGAAAACATGTTTCTTTTAAATGAAACGGTACATATTGTAGGCTTCAACCAATATTGATTTATGTATGTCAAGGTACACAGACTATTAATACAGTCGCTTTTACAGAAAGATAATTAAAGCTCTCTTTAGTACCGATAAAGTGCTGCTAACATCACAACCCGATATTAGTCAAGTCAGTTTTAGAAACATTACAACACTTTTAATCCCAGCCTTTTGATCGTTAATGATGGTTAACTGTGGAGATTCTGAGGGCAACTAATGTGTGGTGATTGTTTGAGAGCGCATGTGAGCGACTGCCTGGAGTCATCTCCCGCTCAGATAAAAGCCCAGCGTTACCACATAACAAGCAGTAAAGGAGACCTGAACCTCTATAGGAGGTCGAATGAGATGAAACGCACACAAATACATCTGTGGCCGCAAACGTACCGATGCACACGAACACACACATGGATGTAATCATAGGCAGGCACGTGCCACGCTTTCATCTACGCACACACACATCAAAAAGTGATGAATATGAGCCATTGCTGCCTGCCCCTATCCTATTATGTTACATTATTGCTGCAAGTCATGCATTAGCACTGTGCCCAGTAACATTAGACCCAGTAAAATACAGTCAATCTAATCTCTGCTCCCCTTCTCTCTCTGCAGGCCAGCCAACTGGGCGTGTACCGGGCGTTTGTGGATAACTACAAGATTGCCGTGGAAACTGCTGACAAGTGTTGCCAGGCCGACGTCCAGTTCGCTGAAATATCCGAGGTATGCAATCGCGCCACACGCAGCGTGAGACGGGAGTGTGTCCGCCTGGTGTTTGATGGTACACAATCTCCCCCGCAGGCGATGACAGGGCAGTTTTCACTGGGTATTACAGGGCGGCTGCAGCTGAGCCGTCTTTGACAGTGGGAGTGAATGCCCTGATGGTGCTGCTTGGTGATACAGTAGTGTGTGATGTAATGCTTAGCTATTTGTGTCTTGAATAGCGCTTTATGTTTGCTCTGCTGTGCCACGTAGAATCTCAAGGTGAGAAGCACAAAGGACTGCAAGGACCAAGCTGCTAAGAACTCACTGGAATGTAAGTGCTGTGTAAAACAACTCCACAGCAACCATCTGGAACTTTCTCACACGAAGAAATGTATTGTTTGCTCTGTTACTGTTCATTTTATTTATTTATCATGATGCCCATTAGATTCGCGATGTATAGTTTTAACATCTTAGAATTTTGAATGTCTTTCAACTTTCCTTGCAGAATTAACTGAGCACAATGACAGTGGTTGTGCAGTACATGCTCAGAGGATAGGCAGAACTAAATAATAGTGCCCCTATCAGCCCATGTGGATTCTAAATGGTCACTTTCCACCTACTCACCAGAATAACCTATAACTAACAGATTATTTCTCTTGAGCTGAGTGTTGTGACTGGGCTCGTCGTTTCTTAACCCTATCACCCTAATTCCTTCGTAGCCCTCTTGTATAAACCCGTGGACAGAGTGACGCGCAGCACCTTGGTTCTACACGTAAGTCAACATCCTATATCAGTTGAAGCACATGCGGTATGTTTGCCTGCTGAAGTGTATTCCAGTAATTCACTGAAGCCCCTGGAGGAGGGAAAAACATTCTGTTTAAAACCAGTTGATTCCCTCCTTCTCGCTCTACTGTAGGACCTCCTGAAGCACACGCCGCCCACCCACCCGGACCACCCCCTGTTACAGGATGCCCTGCGCATCTCCCAGAACTTCCTGTCCAGCGTCAACGAAGAGATCACTCCGCGCAGGCAGTCCATGACAGTGAAGAAGGGAGAGGTCAGTGTGGTGGATTATATTTGCTAGCCCAGCTCCTAGCCTGGTTCAACCATAGCCTGTGAATATACAGTATATGGACAAACACTGCATCATGTCACCCATCTCAAGAACGGGTTTGAAGCTCGAGCTGTGCTGGCTCTGGTTGGCACTGGTGCCACCATCATTGCTTGACCTGCCTCCTCCTGTAACTCCCCGCTATCCATTATGATTGGATAAATGTACGACTTCATATATTTATAACTAATGAGTTATAGAAACATTCACCCTCTGTACAGTTGTCATGAATGGGATGACAAACTATAGAGACCAAAACCATTTCTTCAAGCAAGCTGTAAACATGTAAATTTTTGCTGTAAAGTTGGACATTTTAACATGAAAGTCTATGAGGATTGTCTCCCATTTGCAAGCAGCAGTTTTGTGCACATTTGTGCTGGATTCATTTCTCAGCACCGGAGGTTTCCTCTTGGGTTAAAGTTAAACCCATGCTGACCTTCTTTCGGCCAACCATTAGGTCTTGTTCTGATTAGTTTTAGCGTTGATTAATTAAAGGTTTATTGCCTGCTCATGATTTGATTGACAGCTTTTAGCACTGACAGGCTGACAAGCAGGTTTCAGTTGCCAGTTCCCAGGCAGACTGTAATTTGGAGAAAATGAGGATGGCTTTAACAGGCTTTGGTTTTACTGTATTTTTCCGACATCAGTTTCTACTTTATTAAATTAAATAATAAAACTGAACATACATAAATGTAAACATTAACATACTTTATAATCAAAATGAAGTTACTAGATGTCTCAACGTTGATTAAAGAGTTGAGTCAGAATCTGAGTCAAGTGACTCGATTGACCTCTGCATTACCACTGCTTCAGACACAAAGGTAGTTATCACGTAGTCCCATGTTTCACCTCAAACAACATGCATGCTAGGCTCATGGGAGAAAAGTGTCCAGTGAGGCCCGTAGTCATTCTGTGATGGACTAGTGGCCCAGATTGTCACACTCCTCCAGACTCCAGCCCTTGTGACCCTGTGCACAATGGACACACACACACACACACATACATACAGTAGGGTGGGGTACAGCTGGATCCATCTGTAGACCTCTTTCTTCCTCTGCCAAGGACAGCTTTTTACAAAAGCGCAGTCATCAAGTCCTGGCACTGCCAGGCATGCGTACCTCCTGGCCTGTTCCTGCATGCCTTTTCCACATGGTTTCATGCTTGCCTGCAACCTTGCAACTGGCTAAACAAGCGGGATCTCTTAAGAACGAAACTTTGGTTTCTAAATATGGTTGTCTCTCCTTCCCAGGTTATAAACTGTGAACAGATGCAGCAATGTGAGCTTTAACACATGTATTAAAGAATAATAACTCTTCACATTCAATCTGTTGAAGGGACATTATATAAGTAAGATATATATGTTTGGCTTTAAGGGGTTAATTCTGCACCAATACAGTAATTCCCAGTAGCCTCACAGTTGTGGCAGTAAAGCCTTGGAGCATAGAGGTTGTCTGGGAGCTGCAATAAAACCGCTGTGAGTCAGCATTGGGCTGACTCATCGTAGCATGTCTACTTTGGAAGCGGAGAGTTGAGGATGCTTGTGACGCAATCTGCCCGCCCGGAGAGCACAGCTAAAGGGGGCCGCTCTCCTCATCGCACACCAGAAAAGCCTGTTACCTTCCTCTTCTGACCCGTCCCCCGCCCATCCTTCCCACTCTGAATCTCACCCATTCTTCGGCTTCCCAGAAATTACCTGTGCCTCCTCTTATCAAATACTGCAAACATTTATTGCGTTTATTTCCCAGTTCTTTATTTCCTATATTCTACTCCCCCGGACGGTGATTCAGATAGACTGAATTGGAACTTCCTCACCTTTTCTCTAGCAATTAGCCTTCCCACAAGGCTGAAATATACAAAGAACATCTGTTTGGAACATCTAACTACATATTGTTTGGGAGGTCGGGTGACAAACTACACAATGTAGGCGGATCACAGTTGTCACACGTGGAAATTAACTTGAACAATGGCAGTTTGGGATTGGCTGTGTCAATTGGGACCCATTATTGAGTATTTGTCTGCTTGTAATTGTCTTGCATCGAAAGAAACCCACATCTTTGTATAGCTTTTCGTTTCAGGATGTTCTGTTGTTGCCCATAATGAATGAAGCAAACCAAACGCTGGTGTGATGAGACATGACTTGAAATATTGAGTGCTTATCCAAGTATAGGATAAATGGATATAGACTTTAAGTAGGTGTATGTGCTTTACATTGGAAAATTGAACCATTTTGTTAATTTACTGGTTTGTAAGTCAGTACCAAATACACGCCATGCATAAATTCGTCACACAGTGTCAAGCATCCCTACATAGTGGCTTGCATACAACTTTATGAAATTAACTTCACGGCTAGAGCATGGGAAAATTTGACATGTTTGCCCGTGGGGAAATGGCACAGTACACAGCGATTTCCTTGTTTATGTTGAATTTGAGTTGTAATGAGGTGGCACAGTTTGACATGGGCTGTATCAATGTAAACAGCTTCATCACCATTAAAAAAACAAAACAGGAAGAACACATGTCATCACTTCCTGTTCTTGCACCAGTCTGGACGAGGTGACAGAGATTAGAGGAAAATGAGAAATTAGAGTCTGTTACTGTAAAACACAAGTGATTGACCTGACCTGCTAAATGTACAGCATGGCATCTAATTCTGAGTTTCAGGGACAGTTCTGAACTTGAATCACTGAATAGATCAGTATCTGTAGACTGTGGAGCTTTTACCAGATTGGTAGCCTCAGGGAAATGTACTCCTTAGTTTTGATCACAAGGATAATTTATGGAATGATGTCATTGTTTGTAAATGAGGAACGCAACTATCAAATATAGTTTCTCAGCAGGTGTCATTAATTAAAACTGCATTGTTGAAAATGTCAGCAAAATAATCTGATTTATTCCAACAAGATTATTTACAGAACATTATTTATATATTGGATACTTTCAATTTGATCTGTTGCTGGGTTTCATCAGAGTGCACCTGAATGCAATATATTGTCGAGAAACATAATGCATCTTTGTTTTAATATGTGACTAACTACATTTACAATTAGCTGCTTAATTATTGCAAAATACCTAAACAGTATCTGATTGTAAGCAATACTATTACAATTACAGTAAGATATTTTAGCAGATACTTGTATAGCAAACAATTAAGACATGAGTACTGAATGTAATGTTTGTTTTTGGTAGAACCGCCAACTACTAAGGGACCGCTTCATGGTGGAGCTGATCGAGGGCTCCAGGAAGCTCCGCCATGTCTTCCTCTTCACTGACCTGCTGCTCTGCACCAAGCTGAAGAAGCAGGCTGCAGGGTGAGGCTCAACGACTGATGCCCACCAGAGAAGAGCTCACACACAAGCAGAGCCCTACATAAGACTGTCTGCATATTCTTAAGAGTATACCCTGAAATAAAGACACTATTAATGGATTTACTAATTATGAATAATAATAATAATAATAATAATAATGAATAGTAATAATAAAATCTAATTGCATGTCTTTCTGAATTCTGAAATATATGAGTTTAAGTCTACAGTATTTAATGCCAAATGGAATGTCCATGTTATAATATAGTCCGTAAGATTGAGATTATTTAATGTGCAAAAACAAACAATGTCTGACTTTGCCAACCTTTGGGAGAAACATTTGGGGAGATGGTAATTTATGTTCTGACACTAAAGAAATACATAAAATGTTAGTCGGATATATGGCAAGTTCACAGCACTAACATATATTGTCAAATTGGAAACACACAAATATATGTGGGTTGCAGTGAAAACATTAATCAGTATACCATCAGGAAAACTACAGTAGTAGTAAGTGTCAACTTATAATGTAAAAAATATACTTTTTACAACATTTTTAACCAGTGTCCCCCTCTTGTCTGTCAATAGGAAAGGACAGCAGTATGACTGTAAGTGGTACATCCCACTGGCTGACCTGACCTTCCAGACTTTAGAGGACTGTGAGTCCACACCCATTCCTCTTGTCCAGGATGAGGAGATAGATGCCATGAAGATAAAAATATCCCAGATCAAGAACAACATCCAGAGAGAGAAGGTATAGCTGGCCAGTCCATTCAGCATTGTTTGTTCAACGAGAATGTATCTTGATTTAGCTCTGTAGCTAGTATACAGATGCATTCACTATATACTGATTTAGCTCTGTATAGTGTACAGATGCATTCACTATATACTGATTTAGCTCTGTATAGTCTACAGATGCATTCACTATATACTGATTTAGCTCTGTGTAGTGTACAGATGCATTCACTATATACTGATTTAGCTCTGTATAGTGTACAGATGCATCTACTATATACTAATTTAGCACTGTATAGTGTACAGATGCATTAGCAAAGCAAACGTTATTACATTACAATGCTGCAGTACTTTTAGACACGTGAGACCATACAATTTAAATCACTACTGAAGTTTTGCTAAGTTTTGCTTCTACTCAGCTTACTTTAATACCATAAATAGACGTTTGCCATGAATTAACCCATCGTGCACAGTAGTGTTTTGACAAACAGTGGAACAGTGGATAGAAACACTGATCCTATTCCTGTCTGAATGATGAATAACTTTTTATAAAGCGTATGTGAGGACTGTAGGGAGTCATATAAGTCACATTGTGGTTTTGACAGTAACCCATGTGACATTATCTGTTTCTGTGCATAAAGAGAACTACCAAAGGCGCCAAGGTGATCGAGCGGCTACGGAAGAAGCTGTCTGAACAGGAGTCTCTGCTGCTGCTCATGTCCCCAAATATGGCATTCAGAGTGGCTAACAGAAACGGCAAGGTGAGACAAAAGTCCCTTTGCCCACAACGGGACACACCGATGCTTTTCATTGTCTTACATGGTACCCTGCTTTACTGCCCCATTTATCTGCATGTTGATGTCTCTAGTTGCAGTTACTGTAGGCCCATCTGAAACTCCTGTTTTAAATATGATCAGTCATTAGTACCTAGTACTACATTATTGTTTGTCTACACAGTCCAGAACTGCAACAAAATCCTCTTTATAGAGGGGATATAATCTGAACTAATCTGAACGTGTCATCAATAATTACTGCATATGGGAATTCAGACAAAGTTGAAAACCACTGCCCTAGTAAAATCATGGAGATATCTGCTGCCCTCTACTGTACATATAGTATAGCACTGCTTTAAATACAGTTAAGGCAGTAAAATAACTTTTAATTTCTTTCAGGGTTTCACATTTTTGATCTCCTCTGACTATGAACGTGCAGAATGGAGGGAGCTTATTCGTGAGCAGCAGAAGAAGTGTGAGTACTTTCTGTCACTTTGTACCAGTATTATTATTTTTATTTTATTTATTATTATTGTAAAAAAATATTTATTTATTATTATTATTATTATTATTATTATTATTTTATTGTTATACATAATAATTCTAATATTAAATTGCAATATTGTAATTATCTAAAATACAGTGAACTTTGTTTTGGTCCCATAGGTTTCAAAAGCTTCTCTCTGACCTCTTTGGAACTGCAAATGCTTACTAACTCATGTGTGAAACTACAGACGGTCCACACTATTCCAATGACTATGAATAAGGAAGGTAAGCTTAAAATATAAAAGAATAGTGACTGTAAAGTATAGTAATACCTCAGTTGGACATTCCCCACCAGCTCCACTAACACACAACCATACCCCATCACACCTTAAACAATTTCCACTCATGTTTCTGTAACCTTACATAAAATGTTGCATTTACATTTCACAGATGATGAATCTTCGGGTCTATATGGCTTCCTGAATGTCATTGTCCACACTGCGTCAGGGCTTACACATAGCTCGAGTAAGTATTTATCCAAGTTTAAAATATTGTATTATTATTGATAAATGCAGGTGGGTTAGGGCGCAGTTACACTGTTCCATTGCTCTGTTAGAATGCAATCCCATCTTGTGTGTGTGCGCGTGTGTGTGTGTGCGCTCGCGTGTGTGCGTGTCAGCTGGGAGCACAGCTGCCACAGGAGCAAGTGAGATTAGCCGGTAGGAACATTGTGTACCAAGCTCAACAAATGTGTCTTTGGGACGTCACATCGTTGTCATCTTATGCTTTACTCATTATGCTTATGCTTGACCTCTATGACACAACCAGTGTGTGCTCTTACTCTCATACTCATACTGTGTCCGTACAGTATTTCACTTGAATTAGTCTGTAAGAGACCTGAGACCCTCTATGTCCCATCATCATAGAGTAGATGGGACACTAGATAGAACTATGAAACATATGAGCTTGAATGTCCAGCAGGGCTCTAAACCCAGGGGTCTAAATGTGTAGACAAAAATACAATTAATTCATGCTTTGTTTGTATTTTCAAACCAAATGAATACTTTGCTTGCAATGACCATGAAATCCATCTGAAAGAAACTACATGTAGCAAATTATTCACCACCATTTTGTCTGAATGATCATTTGAATGAAACACTACTACTTAGACCACACTAACAGCGGCCTACTCAACACCTCTTTCCACCAGACCTGTATTGCACCCTGGAGGTTGACTCTTTTGGCTACTTTGTGAACAAGGCCAAGACGCGGGTGTACCGAGACTCCACAGAGCCCAACTGGAATGAGGTGAGTGGCCAGACCTACCTGGAGATGTAGCAGTGAAGGGTAATGCCTTCAAACGTTATTCTGCACATAGGCAGATGTTTAGTAGCCTACAGACAAAGACTGTTTTTGTACTGGCAGTAGGCAGCATGTCTGTGTGTAAATGAATGGATGGATGGATGAACGATTGAATGAATGAATGAATGAATGAATGAATCATCTTAAAGTGCAAATGCATAGAGGTGTTGTGTTTACAAATGTGCTCCTTGTTGTTTTTCCATGCAGGAGTTTGAGATTGAGCTGGAGGGCTCTCAGACTCTGAGGCTGCTGTGCTATGAGAAGTGTTGCAACAAAAGCAAACAGAGCAAAGAGGAAGGAGAGAACACAGACAGGATCGTGACCAAGGGGCAGATAACGGTATGGGTATGGTCAAATGTATGCTGTTTGAAATGTGTGTGACTATGTATGGTTCACATAGTAACATAATGATTGTAGTCCCTGTCATTGAACTGCATTTCTCTCTATTGATAGTGAGTCCCACCTGTGTGGAGTAGTGCCTTTTTGTACATAATCCTGTTGTGTGGGAGCTGGTGTACTTTGGAAATAGTCTGAGTTCACTGGTGGGTCACTGATAGGGTGTTACAGAGAGAGGATTAGGGTTGGGATGGGGTGGAGGGCACAGACCAAATGGAGACCCCAGGCAGGGATCAAAACGGGGTCAGAGAGGGAGAGCAAAAGCCTTGTTGTTTGATCATGACTTTCAGGGATCTTCCCCGTTGAACAGGTGCTTTTAAAACGCCACGAGAGACAAAAAGGACCATGTGTGCACAAGAGCCTCAAACACTGGCTGCATTGTCTCAGTGTTATGTTGGATATTAACCCCCCACCGTCTGTTGGTGTGCAGCGCCACCTGTGGTGGTTTCAGCCTCCTCAGTTCAGTAGCACTACTGTGCTTCACATTAGTGACTCGTGCTGGTCACCAGATACATGCAGTACCAAATGTAAGCATGTCACTGCTGTCAGGGTGTTGGGTAGTAGATTCTCATTGGCTGTTAGCATTGATACTCATAAGATTGTATACTGTACGTAATTCCAGTATGAGGTTAGTGCAGTGCTATATATATTTTTTGTAGCGGAATTACCTATATAATAGTTTTTTACAGGACATGAAAACAGACAGTTTTTGTTGATTATGTCCTTGAAATAATCAGCATTTATTGGTCAGTTCTATATTAAAGTTCGGACCACAGTGTACACATTTTGTTGGCAGCTGAGCCTTATTGTTTATCTAATTTTCAAAATGCCGTTGAGTGCTGTTCCAGGCCCACTGTGTGGTGCAGAATCCTACAGCACGTAGTCAATGTGCATGTCAATCAAAATACCTTTTAAAGGTGGACTGGTCTTGATCTAGTTAACCAATGCTATGTCACAGACTGCGACACTACACCTGTGGAGATTTTAGTGGGTTTTTATTATTATTATTTTTTTTGTATGTTGTTTATTGGTTTGATGACAGACGTTTAGGACTGCGCTCTAAGAACAGCTCATGGAAAATGGCTTATTACACAAGAGAAACCATTGTTATAATGTCTTAGATACTGTATATTTATGTTTGGAGAAATCTATACCAGTATTTTGCCAACCCATTTCCCCAGTCCTACATTTCTATCGCTATTTTCTTTTATGTAAATATTGGAACTGAGCCGTGAAACTGATGCTGATGTTGAAGTTCCACACTGCCAGAAAAACATGCACCCAAAGGATCCTGGGTAGTCTGCTAAGGGCTAAATCACCTGTGCCCACTTCCCCACCTCACCAGATACTGTATGCTCACAACATGTCACTAATGAGGGTAGGAGGGTATTGTCTGGAGTTAATCCACAATCCATCTGGATAGTTAACACCACAGTGCGGTTGGCAAGCTCGTCCAGCTTTGTCCTCTTTCTGCATTTTTCTGGAACGAAAGGAGACCACGATAAGACCAAGACTTGGACACTTGAGGATTCATATGAACCGCATCAATGAAGAGCCTAGCGATTGTATTTTTATTAATACTACAATAGTTGCCTTTCTGTAAAATGGAGCAGCTGTTGATTTGTTTTGCCTGAAGATAAAGTAATTGCCACAGTTTGTTATCTCTGAACTGCTTTTAGCCTGCTAGGGAAAATATTAGCGATTTGAACTGCTCATAATGGATGAGAGATTTCCCAGTGGGGAGACTCTGGCTCAGACCAGCAACAGCTGTAGTCTGGAGGAAGAAATGGACACTGCTCCCCAGAAACCCCCCAGCACTGGGGTCCGGCTATGGAACAGGGTTCGCAGCAGTGTGCTGAGACCCAAGGTAAACATATGGATATTGACAATAGAGGCAGATGGATCTACTATATCTGCCATTGTTACTGGAAAACAGGTCTTGGGAGAGTTCAGTTCGGTGACCAAATATTTCTTATACATTATATTTTAACTCGAAATCAGTATTTTGTCTTATACTTGATGTCATGGTTGTCTTGTCGTTTGTAGTATCTCTCTTGCGGGTTACAGAATGCAATATTATTAACCTGTCAATAAGGACATTGGTGATGTATTGTTTTTGGCAAAAGGATTAACTGAATGATATTTGGTCTGTTGGTTTTCTGGTGAGAGAACATCGACCATGCTGGACACCAAATACTGTATGTTGGAACAGGGACATGATATTATCATATTACCAGAGCCTTATCACTGTGTTAGTCAGATGACTAAAAAAGATCAGTACGGGATGACTCTCTTTTGCCATATAGGACGTACAATAATATATGAAGGAGTCTGCTGTGTGAAGAAAGTTTGCTTTCTTAAATGTTCTACTTAAATGTCAATGCATGGGTTGTATAACAGGGTGAAGTGACAGTTGTTGTAAATTGACCACACCTTAACAAATATATATGTTCCATGTTGGCTTTCTAGCTGGATCCTCAGACACTAGAAAATAAAGACTGGCAGAGGACAGTTGTCACCATGAACGGTGTAAGTATTGGTTTCATAGGAAGTAGGAATAGGGTTTTGTAGAGGTGGTAGAAGCATTTCTGACAGTAGAATGTTATATGTAACAACAATGTTGGTAGAGCTACTTACTGTACAATAATTACTTTTTTTAAGTTGGTTGAGTCTCAGGTTAACAATGAATGCAATTATTTAGGTTACAGTTGTTTAATCTTTTCAGATTGAGGTGAAGCTTTCGATGAAGTTCACCAGCAGAGAATTCAGTCTGAAAAGAATGCCATCACGGAAACAGTCAGGTGTATTTGGCAATAAAATCAATGTAGTTACTAAGTGAGTACCGGTAGTCCATAATGTTGTTAATCATTATTAATGGTAATATCATACATTTTAAAACCTATACATAATAACATTTGTATGAACATTATTCATAGTGGTGTTCTCATATTTATTTGTATTTATTAAATCTGTACCAAATTATACAATGCATGAAATAGATATAGTGAACAAAATGTATTAGGATCATAAAAAGGACAGTTGTAATTTTCAACACGTGTGCTCATATTTAGAGGTAACACAATGCTCTGTGATGTCTGATAATACTGTATGCACACATGTCTGTGACAGGCGTGAGCGCTCCAAGGTGCCCTACATAGTGAGACAGTGTGTGGAAGAGATTGAGAGAAGGGGAATGGAGGAGGTTGGGATCTACAGAGTTTCTGGTGTAGCCACTGACATCCAGGCTCTAAAGGCTGCCTACGATGCAAGTGAGTTCACCTCCAGAAGTCCCCATCAAATCAATTGTATTTCAAGACATGTTAAAGATAGTTAATTGCTAAGGTGGGGTCAGGGATGTTGGAGATTGACTCAATCAAAACAAAAACACTTCTCCCTTCAATGTCATAGGGTGCTCCTTCAGAAGCTCAGTTCCCCCCCTAAATTGGACACATTGCCAACACTGGGAAAGTGTGTTTTTGTTTGTGTTCCCATATATACAGACAGGGCTGTGTCGAAACACCAAATTATTTTTTCAGCATGCTGACGGAATGGACTAGCAAACTGTAAGGAGATATTAGCTTAATTTGACAAAAAACTAAAAAAGTCTACCGGTATTATCTTAGAATCGCTGCCATTCATCTTTAACCTTGTAGCTGTGGAGGGGGGAACCATTTTTGGTCACAGTGTTTTTCTCTCCAGTCAAAATGTGTTTCAATACAGTATAACAGAACATCTCACTGCTATGGCCTCTATGATCACTTTTAATTATGTGACTCAACAGACAATAAAGATGTATCTCTGATGATGAGAGATATGGATGTAAATGCCATTGCTGGAACATTAAAGCTGTATTTCCGCGAGCTTCCAGAACCGCTCTTCACTGATGACTTGTATCCCAACTTTGCTGGAGGCATTGGTCAGTCCAGTCACACTTTTGCAGTTCATATGCTTTATACGTAGGACGTACAGCACATATATGTGATTCACGTTTACCTTTTGCCTCACAGCGCTGTCTGACAGTGTGGCCAAAGAAAGCTGTATGCTGAACCTACTTCTGTCCCTCCCGGAACCCAATCTAGTGACATTGCTCTTCCTGCTCGACCACCTGAAGAGGTAAACTGGGCTAATGGCTCGTCAAATAACATTGTACATTTGCAGCTGTGGGTGTTGAAGGGTTAATTAAAGTGTGTCTTCCTGCTAACATTACACTCTTCAATAGCGTTACAGTGCCCCAAGAAGCACACACGTCTGATCCAGGGGAGGGGTGGTCTCTACTCCTCCCCTGGATCAGACGTGTGAGCCTAGGGGACAGTTTGTACTAATCTGGACACAAATCAGAACAATGGACTATGTGTATAGAATTAGTATTTTAATATGCAATCATGCAGACATTCCATAAACAATAATCCATCCTCCAAGGAATGGAATGGGATAAGCATTTATTCCGCACTTGTCTTCCATTGTTGATCAAAAACATACTTTTAGTGTGCAAACAAACCTCTACTGGTGGTCTGTGTTCTCAAGTTCCACATGTTTTCAGAATGAAATATTAATGGATTCAAGCTTGAAATACATTTCTTACTTAAACTAATGTATGTCTAAATATGTTTAAGATGAAGCTGTGTGTATGTTAGATGAATACAGTTGTGAGTTACTGGTTGTGCACCGAAAGCAAACCGGTGGCTTATTCAGCCTAATTTAACTTTTTCTTTCTGTTGTCATAGGGTTGCTGAAAATGAGAATATAAACAAGATGTCTTTCCACAATCTGGCTACTGTGTTTGGCCCTACTCTGCTTAGGCCCTCAGAGAAAGACAGCAAAATCTCAGCTAATAGCACACAACCAATTTCTATGAATGATAGCTGGTCCTTGGAAGTAATGTCTCAGGTACATTCATCAAAATCTGTTAAAAGGCTGTGGCATTAGAAGTTGAATATATGTGTCTTATGTGTCTAATTCTTTCCTCTCCTACTATGGTATTTGTAGGTTCAAGTCTTATTGTATTTCCTTCAGCTTGAGAGCATTCCAACACCTGACAGCAAACGTCAAAGCCTTTTATTCTCAACTGAAGTGTAGCACATGGACTTGAAACCGTGTCTGCTGCTGGAGTTGACATTTGCAACAATAAATCTAGCCACTAGGTGGAGCTAATGTCATATATTGTAAACTGGAGTAATATACTGTATCACTCACTGTGACCCGAGTTTTTCTGGTGACAGTGATGAGCACTTATGCTGCATAGGATACTTAAATTAACCTGCTGTATGAGAAACACGATATGTACAGTACCAGTCAAACGTTTGGACACACCTTCAATGTTTTGTCTTTGTGTTAATTATTTTATACATTGTAGATTAATACTGAACACATCAAAACTATGAATGAACACATGGGATTGTGTAGTAAACAAAAAAGTGTTAAACAGCCGAATATGGTATATAATTTAGATTCTTAAAAGTAGCTACTTTCTGCTTTGATGACAGCTTTGCACATTCTTGGGATTCTCTTGACCAGCCTTGTGATGTGTAGTCACCTGGAATGATGTTTCAACAGTCTCGAAGGAGCTCCCCTAATTTGAGGTGCTGTTAATTTGGTCTTCCTTTCCTGAGCAGTCCCCATGAGAGCCAGTTTAATCTCATTCAAAGTTCTTCAAATGTTATGAATTGGCCTTCATTTCTTAAAGTAATGATGGAATGTCCTTTCTCTTTACTTAGTTGAGTGCTTCTTGCCATATTATAGATTAGAACAGTAGTCGAATAGGGCTATTCACTCTGTACCAAGCATACCTCTGCACAGCACAACTGATGGTTTCAAACACACTAAGAAGGCAAGACATTCCACAAATGAACTCTTGACAAGGCACACCTCATAATTAAAACCATTACAGGTGACTACCTCATGAGTCTCATTGAGAAAATGCCAGAAGTGTGCAAAGCTGTCATCATAGCTATAAGTGGCTACTTTGAAGAATCTAAATTATACCATATTCTGCTTTGTTTAACACTTTTTTGTTTACTGAAAATGCCAGAAGTGTGGAAATATCATTAAAGCAAAAAGTGGCTACTTTGAAGAATCTAAATTATATTCTGCTTTGTTTAACACTTTTTTGTTTACTACATAATTCTGTGTGTTCCTCCATAGTTTTGATGTATTCAGTATTAATACAATGTAGGAAATTATAAAAACATAGAAAAAACATTGAATGAGAAGGTGTGTCCTAACTTTTGACTAGTACTGTCTGTGTGTGTGTGTGTGTGTGTGTCTGTGTGTCCAAGCAAAAAAATTAAGAGACCACTGCACATTATTTAAAATGTAATAGTATAAATATACTGTAAATGTAAAACTCAATTCTAAAAATAAATATATCAAATGTAAATGTAAATCTGAGAAACTGCTGCAGTGGTCTGTTAATTTTTCCCACTGCTGTATATGTGTGTATAAAAATAACATTCCTGGGAATTCTATATTTCCCCGAAATGTGTGGAATTTATTGTACACGTCTTTGTCTGTATGCATATTTTTTGAATTGGTGGGAATGTACCTGTGTCAATGTATCTGCTGACCAATAGGAACATTTAAATTTACCTATATATATATCTATATATATAGACTTTATATAGTTTGTACAGAAAAGGTAGCCTATGTATCTGAAAGTAAGTTGACAAACAATATGCAGGCATGTTGATCTGAATATTTAAGTATGTTTCCCTCTGCTATACAATGTCTGTATACACTTTATTTTGTGCCTGGAAGCAGTACACCATTCCTAGAAACTATGCAATCCAGATTGGATATAAAAATCTGTAAACATAAATAATTCCTCTACACGGAGTAGGATATTGCTAAAATATCAAGTTTTCCCCCCTTCAAGTGTAACTTCTTTTGAATGGTTGTTTTATGCCTAGTTAGCCAAACGGTTGTCAATGTAATGTTCTGACATTATGGGTCAAATCCACATAATGTAATAGTTCTTACAGTAAGCCTAGTCAATGTTCCAAATGTTCTCTGGTAGGACCAATCTGCACTCCCAGTCTTGTGTTTTGTAATTAATAGACATATCTGAGTTATGTCTTTGTGCTGCTTTTAGCCTTTTATTACATTTTGAACGTCTGAAATAACTGCATTGTACTTGCAGAGAGCACATCATTTTTTTTCAGATACTAGCACATAACCACAACTTATTGTGATTAATATAGGCTACCTTCATGTATAAGCAATACGAATTACAAGGACAGTAATTCCCAACTGTGTGTATGATTTATGTAAATAAAATAAAATAAAATTGATTACATGAATCAATGGTATAGCCTACGACTTAATGTAGACTAAATTTACTTGACAGCATTAGACCTATGGTAATAGCCTATAGGCTGTATCCTGCCTAATACCTGGTGCAAAATATAGGCTGTTAAATAAATCCCTTTATTGTAGTCAAAATTTTCAGACGGAAAAAAGGTAATGGTCCTAAATAACATGATTAGACGATGCGCGTATAGTCCTGGTATGTAGTTGATGCTGATGGGCTGTGATGCAATCCAATCCGGAGCCACTCAAAGTGACTCCGCTCAGTTACGGTATAGTTGGTGAAGTTCTGAGATTCGCCGTTTCGTTTTTGGCGAAATGTGTAACTTCTACAAATGGGGTTTTCACTGGATCGGTATTCACTGAGTTGGAACTAGAATCACGTAAGGTACGGATATGCTTTATTGAGATAGGAAGCGTCCATGCGAAATCGTTCATTCTTTGCTACTGTACCGTACTGTAGATATACTGGGCTAACGTTGTTAGCACGTTAACGTAGGATACCGTAACGCATTTATTTGGGAACTCAACCTTTATGGCTAAATTAATAGAAACCCAGCAACAACACAGCTCATCCATGGGGTATATTATTAAGTTGACTAGCTAGAAGTGTCATTTGTTTGTGCTAGATTTAATAAAAAATATTATTTTTGATTCTCAAAGCAGTTGTCAAGTTGGAAACAGAACAGCCTAGACGTATTTTTCAGAATAAAGGTATCCTCGGAAACGTAATTTCGAGATTATTCTAGAAGAGGATAGTAAATACGGTAGGCTAAAACTACAACCGTAGAAGTTAGAACCAGAACTCGACCTAATCTATGTCAGTGTTGACATTTATTATGTTGTGCGTTATTTCAGCAATAGATTGGGGTTGATGTGTCTTATAGTAACCTAAGCAACACCGTAGGCTACAGTATTTTGTGCATAAGTTATCATTATAGTACCATCAATTTTGACATTTTATAATTGACAATGTCCATTGGCATTATTTCATAGTGGATGTGGAACAGCCAGGCAACCATCTCAACTTTTACGTTGTTTTCTCAAATCTCAAACAGGAAGTGCAATTAATGCAGTTTCCTGTGTGAACCTTGAAGAGGTCTAGGGTTTAGCTAACTAGCTGGACAAACTAGCTAATAGCCTTTCGTAAGTAGTCAGCCTTTCTTTTTCACCCTTTGTCTGTTCTGTTCTGTTCTGGTCTGCTATGAATATTCTATTTAATTAAATGAAATAATGCCTGTTAATCTCTCTCTCTCTCTCTCTCTCTCTCTCTCTCTCTCTCTCTTTTTCTTACCTTAATAGGAATATTTTGCGAAGATAATAATTCAGACTTGTCTCAGTGTGGTTTCTGGAAAGATGTAGGCTACCATAGCTGTCAAAATGAGAGAACGTGGAAACGTTGCCCCTGTGAAAGGCACTGTTATTTAAACAGTTATTAAATTGTAAAATAGGCACATAACATTTTGAGCAGATAAGATATATTTTGGGGGAGGGGGGCAATGCTACAGGTACTGTTGCATTGTCCTGTGACATGTTTAATGGAAGATCAGTCTGTAGTTGCACCCCTGAGAGGATGAGTTCCAGAGAGAGACGCTGTGGCCTAAAAGTAAACAATGCAATGGTTTAGTTAACTAAGAAGCCCTAAGGCCAATGAATTTACATTTTCAAATGTTTTCTCTACATAATTATGTTGTTATCACAGGAAACAATACTTTGTTTTCTTGATGATGATGATTAGAATGATGAATAATGGATGATGATGATGATTAATAATAATGATGATAATAATAATGCATATTTTTAGAGGTAAAACAACATAAATTAGCATAGAAAGCAACATGCAACATTAATCACAAAATAAAAGCAGTTTTGAAAAGGTGAGTTTTTATTTGAACATGGACATGTCTGGCAGCCTCTGGTGATCCAGATGGAGGGGGCGGCTTTAGAGAAGATTCACAGTCACCCCAGCTCTGGTGCTTAGGTCAGGTCCTAAATGGTGGTCATAGGGGGTTGGCATGAGCAGTGGAGAGTGTGTTGGTGGAGCAGGTTGGCGAGGTAGGAGGGGGCCTGGTTATGGGCTTTGTAAGTCAGGTGAAGGACTTGGAAGCATGTGGGACAGGGAGCCTGTGGAGGTTCTGGATCACAGGGGAGATGTGGTCAGCAGCAGAGTTCTGAATGTACTGGAGTTTGAAAATGCAGGATGCAGATTTTCTTCTATTTTAACTGTGGACTCCACCACAGGAAGCTGATGTTATGGCAAGGAAGTGCCTCACCTCAGTTAAAGTAAAATTAATAAGGGGACATAGGTAGCCTCCTACTACTTTTGTATTTGACAAAGAACACTATACTATTTTCCTTGGTCAGTGTCTGGATCAGATCCACTATATTCATTAACACTGAAATCAAATACAGTTGTTCTATTTAGGTTAATTTGAACCAGAACCAAGTGCTGGCGTGTGGCTCAGTCTATCCTGTTTTCTTTAGCCTGGACTCTGGAGTTCATCTTTGGCTCGTTCAGTTTACAAACTTTGCAGATGTGAATAATTAGTTTTAAAATATTCTAAATCTTTGACTTTTTTGTCAAACAAGAAGTCATTGACACAGACACAGTCACAATTTTTTAGTTTGTTAATTTTATCTAATTGCTTAGATGAATAAATAAGTATTAATGTTGCTGCAAAGGAAATAGAATCTTAAGATATTAATTAGATTTTTTCTAATGAAATATAATTAAGGCTAGAGAGAGCTATATTTTACCATACACCCATGAAGAGTTTCCCCAATAAGCCTTGCTGGTAATGAGTATTATCCAATTTATTTTCCATAATTTTGTTTGAAAATATGATGGGGAATTTTTTCTTTTTTTTTAAGTTCATGCAAGTCTACACTTTGAATACCAGATTACTGGCAGGGCAGCAAGTCTCAGTGTATTACAGACAGAGGAGCGCATTATATTAGATGTTATGTCTCAACAAAAAAAAACGTAATTTTGTTTTGTTTTAGATATTATACACTATGTATCGGACATACTGTTTTACATAGAACATACTTTTTGTTGGCCACGCAGCAGAGTCCTACTATTTGACATAGTACATACTATGTGTCGGCCGCCACACAGCAAAGTCTTTTACTGTGAAAGAATGTGGAGACTGCTGAGTCTGTGCTACACTGGTGGGCCCTGGCCTCTCCTCCAATATGCCCCCTGTGAGAGAGTTCTGCTTTGACCCACATTCAGCTGTTTGAAATTGAGAGCTGAAACTACCGTAGCATTTCTCACTGTGATGGGTACAGCGGTATAGCCACACATCTAGACGTAGACACTGATTACTATTAACGTTTGTTTCACAATTTTTACTGTTTACATTTGGCATAGTTCCCATTGCATTTTGACTTTTATTAGACCATAAAGCTTACATTCCAGTGTGCACAGAGGGATGGGAAGGTACAGTAACATAAATTATGGCAGTTAAATCTGATCATATAAATCTGATCAGATTTAACTGGAGTCGTTTAAGTAATAGCTATACATTGTTTACAAAGGCCTAGTGTAAATTGTAATTTCTGAACAGCAAGGGCATTCACTTATATTGACGTGGAAATAGGGAGGTTTACATGTACTGTATGCCGGTTTATAAAATGTGGTAATGGTAGATTTGAACAAAGATGTCGATTTTTTTTTTTTAAACAGTTTTACCTGTCAATCATGACTAGTGACCCACACCTGTGCTACTTGTTGTTCTTAGTGACGTTAGTAGTTAATTTCCCACTGCCCACTGGGTGCATTAACCTGCGTACTGTAGACAATCATACAGTATTTCAGTGGGCTGCTGTACATACACGTGACCTCCTAACCACATCAGCCATAGTGTACAGCTGAGATATATTATGATCTGTTTCCGCCTCACACTGTAGGCTATAGTGAGGATTCAAGGGTGCACTTTATTGTCAGCATGTAGTTTGTGAAATTGTAGTACAACACATTCACTTTATGGTGTGATGTAAGTGGCGAGCTTGGGACCAGATGTGCCCCTATTTTACATCACTGGTAGACGTGAGGTAATCACTAGTGGTCAAATGAACATGCAACATAAGAAATAACATGTACCACACAGCTCATAGAGTGAATGTAGCCCTTCTAGCTGCAGCCAATATTCCAGGCTTAGCCTGCTTTATGAATAAGACTGTGTTCTCAGTCTACTTCTCTTATGAGCTCACAGTGTTTTAATCTAAAATGAACACTTCTGTCTTGCCCGGATACTTTTGAGTCTAATTTGATTAGCTGTTATTTTGGTCAGTGTGTGCAGTGACAGAACATAATGTCACTATATACTGTATGCTACTTTGAATACTGACATTGGGCATACAGTGCTTTTAAGTGAAAGGCAATGCATGTGGACTACATACCTTTCATCCATATAGGAAACCTTAGATTTATTTGGCAAAACAAATTCCCCATATCATGACAAATACCACTAAATATTTTGTTGTTTAAATTGGGCATAACTAAGCTGTTCCTGAACATATGTTGGTTGAGGAACAAAGTTCCTCTGACTGAAGGTCAAAACCAGAAATATGTATATTTGCACAAGAAAAACAAATTGCTCTGAGCATTCTGTGCTTGTAAAGTTTTGACAGCAGATTTTAACACATGCACAGCTCAAAAGCAATCACAACTGAGACCCATTAGAAAAGTATTTTAAATCAAACGCAGTTGTGGAGGAGGTTTGTCAGCCTAAATGAAACATGCAGATTTGTTTTCAGGCTTTCTTTTGTAAATCTATAAATAGAACTACATTGTAAACTTATTGTTTTATTTCTTCAACAAAACAATGCATCTATGCCTCAGAGATTGATTGTATCATGGTTTCCTGTCTACGATAAATCCAGCCTCACTCTTTTCTCCTAAGACTTAAAAAGGAAAGCCAAGACTGCCATGTGTGCTAAATAACTTGTCTCTCCCATTTTGTCCAAAAGCTGTTTTCCTCCTATCATTAACTCTATTGAGATTCTCCACGGGCCGGGAAAAAATGTGGCCTTTATCAATGAGCGCATCGGACAGCTCTGTGGCCTCAGTGCAGAGAGATGGTATGGGCTTCTGAAAGTCTACTGTAGTTGGTCACTGTCAAATGGAATGTTGCCTTTGTCATCTGTTTGCGTTTCAGTATGTGCAAAGTAGTTTATTTAAATTTTTATTTATAAAGCTATTAGAAAATATGTACAGGAGTTAGCGTCTATTGAATTTTCTTCCTCAGTCTCTCTGGGCTGTCTGTAGTGATGTATGAACAGAAAAATGCTATTTGTGCAGATCGTATGGTGGTGTGCATTAATATATAGGCAATGAATGAAGTATTCTTTGTCAGTGATGTAGCTAAGTGCAACATAGGTGTCAAGCAGACTAACCTTATCTAATATTTGTGATTTAATCTATACGGAGACAAACTTGCAACAGTGAAGGACAGCCTTCCTTATGTTATCTCATATTTCATCTCATCTCATTGCTTACAGTAGGGTGTAGAAAAAAATCTTATTTGTTCAATCAGTTCACAGTTGTTCCGTGGTAGAGCCAATAATAAGCAGAAGCTTATCTTGGAAGATACAAGTTAAACATGTCAGTGATTACAAACAATAAGATGAATTGTACTTGCCGTAGTCAGCACACTGTCTCAGTTCATGACAGCCATCTAGTGGAGGTAATAGCTGACTTGAAGCTTTTAGGCTTAATATACAGTGATTTAGATGGCTGTGGCCTCCCACATATGGAAACATATCCTCATTGCTGGAAAAATGTAAATACAATGAAATATCCATAATCTGGCCTTATGTCTTATGTCTCCAGCCACTAACAATTATAATACCATGAATAAAACATCCCAGTTACAGCCATTCATGAACATAAACGCCCATTGGATGTCATGCAGATAATGAGCCCAGGAGCAAACCCTGGTTTCAGAAGCGATATTACACCCCTCTTGACACAAACAGCTTGTGTGTATTTGTGTGTCACAGCAGAAAAGCTCACGAACCTCGGTAATACTTTGTGTTTTCTAGTTTTATGGAAGCGGCTTCTGTGGAAGGAATTTTTCTTCCATGGAAAATTGGAGCTATCGCTTGGTGCTCTGACATCTGTTACCTTTCTCCCCCCCTGCATACACAGATTGAGTAGCAAATGTATCGGCGGCAGCAGAGAGCCCAGTATGAAGAAAACAGTCCGGCCTGCGGTCAGTAAGGCGAGCGTCGAGCGAGGCAAGGCGGAGGCTTCAGGTACAGGAGGTACGGGAAAGAGTGCACCCAAGACCACTAGCGCAGCCCCTCTCTCTAAGGTAACGGCAGAATATGCTATTCACATGTCACGCGTTGTTATTTTCCAGATTGATTTAAATGGATGCATGTACTTTGTGGCCCCAAAAGGTTAAAAGCAATGACGACCTATTAGCCGCAATGGCTGGAGGGGCCGCCACATCAAACAGTGCTATTAGCAAGACAAAAAGGACTGCCTCCACCGGGACCAGCGCGTACGCAGACAGCAAGCCAAAGACAACATCAGGTTTTCATATCAATCCTTGACTTAACAGGGCTGGTATCCTTTGTTGTGTTGTGAGACATGCTCACGTCTCCTTCCTCTTCCCCTCTCCCAGGAGCCTCGGCCAAGCGAGCGATGTCCTCGGCCTCCAAGGAGCTGAGCTCGTCACGCGAGCGCCCGCGCCCGCGCGCGTCTCGGACGTCGGCCGGTAAGAAGAGCGCATCGGGGGCGTCACAGGCCGATGCGGCCCCGTGGAAGCGCTGTCGCGGCCAGGCCCTGGCAGAGTCAGACGGCCGCATGAGCAAGTCCAAGTCAGACGGGCAGATCAGTGACAAGGTGGCTCTGGAGACCAAGGTGACGGACCTGCTGGCTTTGGCCAAGAGCAAGGACGTGGAGATCCTGCACCTGCGCAGCGAGCTGCGGGATATGAGGGCCCAGCTGGGCCCGGGGGGGCAGCGCCCGCCCGAGGGAGCCGCGGAGGAGGAGCGTGAGGATGAGGAGGAGGAGAAGGAGAAGCCCCACGTGTCGGCCATCACGGCGGCCGACGTGGAGTGCACCCTGCTGCTGCTGCAGGAGCAGAACCAGGCCATCCGGGAGGAGCTGAACCTGTTGAAGAGCGAGAACCGCATGCTGAAGGACCGCCTCAACGCCCTGGGCTTCTCCCTGGAGCAGCGGCCGGACGGGGCCGACAAGGCCTTCGCTGAGGCGGCGGCTGCGGCAGCGGCCGCCCTGGCCTCGGCCTCGGCCCCGGGCTCCCTGGAGGACCTGCTGGCGGCCCAGCGGCACGGCGGCTCGGCCGACAACCTGGACAGCGAGTCCAGCGAGGTGTACCAGGCGGTGACGTCCAGCGACGACGCCCTGGACGCCCCGTCCTCCTCCTCGTCCTCCTCCTCGTCCGAGTCGGAGAGCGCGCCCAGCAGGGAGTGCTCGCGGCGCGGCGGCAAGGAAGAGGAGGAGGCGTCGGTGATGCGCCTCACGGAGCGTATCCACCAGATGGAGGAGAACCAGCACAGCACGGCGGAGGAGCTCCAGGCCACGCTGCAGGAGCTGTCGGACCTGCAGCAGATCAGCCAGGAGCTGAACGGGGAAAACGAGCGGCTGGGCGAGGAGAAGGCCATCCTCATGGACTCCCTGTGCCAGCAGAGCGACAAGCTGGAGCAGTACGGCCGGCAGCTGGAGCACCTGCGCTGCCTGCTGGACGAGCACCACGTGTGCTACGCGCTGGAGGAGGACGTGAAGAGCGGCCGCTACCTGGAGCTGGAGCAGCGCTACGCCGACTTGGCCGACAACGGGCGCTTCGAGCGCGAGCAGCTGCTGGGCGTGCAGCAGCACCTGTCCAACACGCTGAAGATGGCGGAGCAGGACAACGCCGAGGCGCAGGGCGTGATCGCGGCGCTCAAGGAGAGGAACCACCACATGGAGCGCGTGGCCGAGGCAGAGCGGCAGGAGCGCCAGGCGGTGCAGGCGGCCCTGGACGAGGCGGCGGCGGCCGTGGGCAACGACCAGGCGGAGCTGGGCCGCTGCAGGGCCCTGCTGGAGCAGGAGAGGCTCAAGGTGGCCGAGCTGTACTCGGCGCACGGCGCCGGCACCACCAGCGACATCTGCCAGCTGCTGGAGGGCGTGCGGCTGGACAAGGAGGAGGCCGACGCCAAGGTGGCCAAGATGGAGGACGAGCTGGGCCACGCCCACGGCCACGTCTCGCAGCTGCAAGACGCTCTCAGTAAGGTACAGTGGGAGGGGTTTGCTGTCGTCGTCGTCACACACACGATGGCTTCATGGTCTATATTTAGCTTCATACTCATGTATGACTGTCATGCAGACATCAGTTAGATCACGTAGAAGCTTCTTAATCCAGGCAGCCAAATGTATATCTCGCAAACAGTTGAGCTGTATTTATACCTTTACACTTTTTACACGCATTCAGCAGACTGTTATCCAAAGCGACCGACAATTATTACATTGGTCAGCAGCAACAGCTCAATACACCTGAATACACCAGGAGTCCTACGTAAACATGTACTGAATCGGTTAGCCCAGAATAGCATAATGCTGTTTATATCCTAGTATACAGTATATTACCAAATAAATCATTCAGTCCTCAAAAATACATAACAACCTAAATGACAGCGCTTGATTTTCCGAGAGCACGGAAAGATAATAATAATTATTATTATTAAACCAAACTTCAGTTAGCGAGTACTATGAGGTGGAGAGCTCGCTGGTCGAGGATCTTAACCCTATACAGTATATTGTGTATACAGAGCGATTAGTTGAAGAAAACACATGAATTCTTCCACATTACCTGTACATCCCATAATGCTTTGCAAGCACGACCAGTGCCCAGGCTGCTGGTTGGACCTGGGCACGCCAGTGAGCACACTTGTCCCTGTGCGTGCAGCTGGACAGCCAGTACCGGGACTTCCAGGAGCAGGCGGGCCAGCAGCTGTCGGAGCAGGAGCGCGCGCTGGAGAAGAGGAGGGCCGAGCTGCAGGAGAAGGAGACGGAGATCGCCGACATGAAGGAGACCATCTTCGAGCTGGAGGACGAGGTGGAGCAGCATCGAGCCGTCAAGCTCCACGACAACCTGATCATCACTGACCTGGAGAGTACGTGGCACGCACGCACGCACACACACACACACACACACACACTCAGGTATAAAGACTAAGCTCATTACACCAGGCCATAGGCATCCTAACACCGCCATGACTCTAAACATGCATGTTATGTAGTCTGCACATAGTCGAAGAGCTCGCCTCTACATGGATAGGTATTTTGATTAATTGACGACCTTGTAACTCATTTACCAAGTCAGATGTTAAATGTACACAGAGGAATTAGTTGGGGAAACTAAGCAACACAAGTATGTCTGTTTTCTTGTTCGGTCTTAGGCTATGGCTACTGCTTAAGATAAACAGACTGAAATGAGTTAATATAAGCACTACACTAGTGTAGATCCAGATATACAATATATAGACTTGAGTGATAATGCTAACAGGAAGTGGGGTAGTAGATATGAATTGGCTAATAGTGTGGGTATCAGGCTATTAGCATGAGTATCTTATGTGACGTAGTGCTAATGAAAGGAATAGGCTGAGGCTAAAACATGCATAGTAGATCAGGAGAGCTTTTGAGATCCTCTGTTTGAGAGGAATTATGCCTTATCTCCTCGCTGCTTTGCCCCATCTGGATACTAAATCCACACTGCCCTTTTAAACAGATGTAAGGCTATTGGGCTGGTGTCACGATGCAGTCGGGCCGCTTAATAGCGTCTCTCTGTCACTGGAGGTAGATTAACTGTTTGCGTGGGACCTTACCGTGACGAGACTAGCGCAACGACCTCACAAGGACGCGCGTCCTGGAGTCTCCAGCAGCTCTTAAACCTGTAGCTGCTGCTGCTGCTCTCTCTGTGTGAACCTCTGCGCTGCCCCGTTCACATGAACCCCGCCGTGTGTTTGCTTCCTCTCTCAGACTCTGTGAAGAAACTGCAGGACCAGAAGCACGACATGGAGAGAGAGATTAAGATTCTTCACCGGAGACTGAGGGTGAGGGGGGGGGTGGTATACTGGAACACTGTGTCCCCATTACTGTCATATTACAGCCATGTTTGACAAATCACTCCTCTGTAACTGGCCTGCACTGCATATCATCTAGTTGATCCAGACATAAGCATTGTGCCAATGTGTTTCTCAAAGCAGCTGGCAAAATCACTTTGTCCCAAATTATTAAGGCAACACATCTTATTTGTTGCCTCGTGTGTGTGTGTGTGTGTGTGTGTGCGCAGGAGGAGTCCATGGAGTGGCGTCAGTTCCAGGCCGACCTCCAGACGGCTGTGGTCATCGCTAATGACATCAAGTCGGAAGCTCAGGAGGAGATAGGAGACCTGCGGCGCCGGCTGCAGGAAGCCCAGGAAAAAAACGAGAAGCTGAGCAAGGAACTGGATGAGGTCAAAAGCCGCAAGTAAGCCACTGCCGCACTGACGTCAGCTGTTTGTTTACGTATTCCGTAAACAAGCTAATGTAGGACAGCCTTTTGGTTGATTGCTGTTGAGTGCACGTTTTCCATGTTGGGAATAAATACGCTCCTGAATGTGAATACATTTCAAAAACGGATTACCTTAATACCTTTTTAGTGGCGTGTGTCACGAGACCATGAAAAGATGTTGAGAACTGTTTATTTTTGTTTGGAAAACAAACAGAAAAATGTATATTGTAAATGGTTTCTGCACTACAGATGAATGTAACCTGAGGAAGACAGCGTGTCTGTCGAAGCGTTGGTTATTTATCAGTTTAACTCATGCATCTGAGCTCCTGAGCGTGCAGCTTGCTTTTGCTACTTATTTTTTTCTACCAGCCAGCACCTCTTTACATCAGTGGCCGATACTACGAAGGAAGTTAACTGGCTCATCCAGGTAACTTCTGGAGTAACTTTGTGATGTCGGGTATAACTTGCAGAGTAACCCATACTACAACGGTGGAGAGGTTTGCCCGAGGTATGCTGTCATGGCAATATACGCTGCATGTCTAAACTTCTCCCAGCAGTTTATCTCCGTGGTTACCTCGATGTTACCCTATAAGCACTGCACCTCCGCTCACAATGTCAAGGAAACGCCTGGTGTTCTGTCGAGTTGTGCGGCCTATACCGCAAATTGATCGTTTATTTTGAGATTATTCCTATAGCAGAGCACCCCGCGATAATGAAGAATCTGGCCATTTGTGAACATCAGGGTAAGGTACTGTAGCATGCCTGCAAGAAAGGCTACTGTACGCATTTGTTGTGTTCCCCGGGCATAAGCGTTGTAAAGATCAAATAGGGTTCTCAGGTAAATGGCAAAAGCTTATAAGAATACAATTACATAGGCATATTTTCAGTATGTGAACACGGGAGACGGGCGGAGCATGCGCCTTTACACTAAAACTCAGCCTGCGTTGCTGACTGCACCCCTTTTATGTGAACGCACACAAACTCAAATTAAGTCAACACTCAACTAACCAACATCTTCATCACAGGCGTAGTACCTTTTAACACTAATTTCGGCAGGCATTTTGTCAACCCTCACTTTCCCTGATAACCCCGAGTTACATCTTAGTAGGTTGAACTCTATTCGTGGTATGGACTAAACATTCGCAGTGAACTCGAAGCTAAACAGAAAGCTGTTTGCCAACGTTGGCCTTTTGTTTGCTCACTTGAACGTCGCTCTGCTGTGCAGGCAGGACGAGGAGCGGGGCCGGGTGTACAACTACATGAATGCCGTGGAGAGGGACCTGGCGGCCCTGAGGCAAGGCATGGGTCTCAGCCGTCGCTCCTCCACCTCCTCGGAGCCCTCTCCCACGGTCAAGACGCTCATCAAGAGCTTCGACAGTGCCTCACAAGGTACCCCGCCAACATGCGAGTGTAAGGACGACAACCTCTTCTCACTTGAGTACTGCTGAGGGACAGTGGCCCCCGTTTATCACAACCTCTTTATCCCTCTCTTCCCGTGCTGAGGCATATACTAACAGAGTGTGCCGAATGCCCAGTATGAGGAAACCTAATCCTCCATTCACCAGTGATGGAATAACATCATGTTCTAGATTTCAACTGCACCCCCTGTTACTGGGAAGCTAACTCATGGAAAAGGATGCACTCTCTGACCACCAGACATGGTCTGGTTTACAACAAACATTTGGACATGTAGCAAGTTGGATAAATGAGGGCCATTGTAACCCTTTGATACTTGGTTTGTTGCTGTGTTAAACGTATCGTGGACCTCATAATATTCTCTAAACAAGCACGAGGCACTACTATGAAATGGCCCTGCCTGTTTCCAGGTGTTAGCCACAGCCTGCGTGTGACAGCCTCATGTCTGCTGTATTACAGGCCCAGCATCCAATGGAACCACTGTGGCCCCGACAGCACCCGCGGCCCCTCTCCCACGCACTCCCCTCAGCCCCAGCCCCATGAAGACCCCTCCCGCTGCGGCCGTGTCCCCCATCCAGGTACGGTATTGGAGCAGCGTGTCTGTTTGAGACAATGGGCCCTGTTTTAACCATCTAAGCGTACGGCCTAAAGTTCAAGGTGCATATTGGCTTTAGAGCGTTTGCTATTTTAACGGCAGATAAAGGGTCAGTGTTCACAGTGCACTAACGCTAAATGAATGCTTGAGCACCGATGCTCGATGTGCTTCGGGAACGTGCAATTCCAAGGAGATATCATGCCTGAGTCAGACTATAGTGCACGTTACAGTTCAGCAGGGAGCTCGTCCTATTGTCAAACCAGAAAACACTGTTGGCTAAACTAAAGTTACGGTGGATTAAAAGATGGTGGGAGGCGGCTGTAGGCTACAGCAAATAGACAGTGTGTCCATGGTAGACTAATTTGGCAAGAAGCACACTGCAATATTATTAGGAATACGAGAGAGAATATCTAATAGCCGACCAGCTACAAAAGTTTGTGGGACATTAACAACCATAACAAGGTCTTACAGCCCAAGAGCAGATGGTCTGCTGGAGCAGACCATCTAGGCAATAGCTAGATCCATAAAATATGTTGATGTAGGCTACACACGAATAATATTTCACATTGTACTCTTTGCATATTTGAGCGCTCCTGCACTGTATGTGTAACAGCAGAGTGTATGCGCTTTGTGCACCGGCCATAGGCGATACTACAGTTTCTTGATAACGCGCCTCGCGCTGACTTTAGACCAGGCTTTTGCTGGTACAATTGTACAATCACTTTTTTAGACCAACACACCCACAGGCGCTCGTATAGGCGTAAGTGTATTTGCTATTTAGACAACGTGGCCGCTGGATGGGAAAATGACAACTGCGTCGGTCTGAAACTAGAAAAGACACTTGCGTTCCCGCTTTGCGCCGCGTTCTGTCTGGACAGAAAGGCATCTGCTCTATGTCCCACCCTGGAGGAGTCCAGTCTCTAAATTAGAAACCACTGCCCTTCCGTTGCACTGCACACCAAGGTGGACTTGAGACAATGCTGACCCAAAAGCTGTTGAAGGGTTGAAAAAATCTTACAAACTGTTTTGAAGAGTTCAGATGCATACACCTCTAAATCCGAAGAAATAAACTATTTAAAACGCCATTATTTATTCGACTTCTATAGTTGGGTTCACTACTTTTACCTTTATTACAATAATACAGTTGTTTGTCGCTGAATAAAATACCATCTTTAAAAAAACCGAACTAATTATTTATATAATTCCATTTTAAAAACTAAAGTTGTGAGATGAACTTAGGTTTTTGCATCTGAACTCTTCATTTGTCCTTTTCACCCAACATAATTTAAGATGTAAATAGCAGGAATATACTTCCTGTCCCATAGTATTTGTTTATTGGCTTGGGACTTAGACGACAACATTTCTTCCTGTTCACGTTGTCCCAAATGACGCTGCATTGTCATATCCCAGTCTATACCAACATATTATTAACATGTTCTTGTACATTCCAAGTTAAAAATGCCTGCAGTCTCAGTCAAATTCCATCTTTTTTTTTTATATTTGTATAATGCATACAAGATATTTAACAGGTCTCTTGTCATTTCTTTGGTGGTTTCCACTGAGATCATTTAAAGTAGTTTTTAATGTATGCTGTGTCTGTTTCAGAGACACTCCATTGCTGGTTCTATCTCGGCAGCCAAGCCGCTCTCTTGCCTGGCTGACAAGAGGCCCAGCTACACAGACATCCCTATGCCAGGTAAGGTAGAAGCCACAGTTAACATGCCATGTTAGCACCCAATAACATATTTTGAATTATGGCACAGTTGCTACAATGTTCATGTAAACTGTAAAAACTGTTCTCAAGTTTAAATAAATGTTTCGACACACACTGTCTCATAGTGAAATGTTCTGTGGCATTTGATGAACCAAATGTTTTTTTTTCTTCTAAACCTAGCAAGACAAATCTTGTGAAAATGTCAAATGGAACCCAATAAAGTTTGAACAACTATAATTTCAGTTAATTACATACAGCCGCCAAACAGAACGTCAGTGTGGTGGACGAGGGCACTATTTCACTTTTTTATTATATTATAGCTATGATAGATTATACAATGTATTATATATTTTTCGTTCTTCCCACACATCGAATTCAATTGTTGACTGAAGCAAAACGCTAAACTCCACCCTGATGTCTCAATAGAGAGCAAACATCAGGGGAAGTGGCCTGCCAACTCCCTGAAATAAAATGAGTGAATGATGGTTTTGCTGGCAACGTTTCCTGCAAAGGACAAAGGTTAGGAGTCAGTGCTCACTGTTGACATATATTACATTTGTCAGTATATCAAAGAGCTACATGAGGGGGAGGCTTGCTTACGAATAATGAGCCCCAACGTAGCATCTTCCCTTTACTCCCATCTCACCCCGTATGAGTCCAACCGCTTCATGCGAACGTGCCTAACTGACCATGGCCACCAGTGTTCCATTTATTTTTCCTCTTGATTTATTGTTTTCCGACTTGGAGAGTCGGCTTCGTTCGAGGATATTCCCTGTGCGCAAGCGATTGGAATGTTCCCTCTCTCCTGACCCCGTTCCGCCTCTCTTTCTATCAGGAGACTCGTACGCACACTTGTGACGTATGTGACTTAATGCCCCTCTGTATCCACAGCTGAGCACCTTCTCCGGGGAAGCTCAGCTAGCCGGCCTCCCCCTGCCCTCCAGAGGGTCTCCAACATGGACTCCTCCAAGACCATCTCAGGTCAGAGAGTAGACTGAATAAGACGACCAATAAGCAAAGTGTTTGTGAGGTTGTTTTTAGAACCACTATAAAAACATGTGTAGAACATTAAAGCTAATGATAACAAGAACATTAGAGAAAAACGTCTTAATCTCGAAACCACGTCATCGCCGCACAGAATGTGGTCATGATCTTGTGACCCCTGGGGGTCGCATTGTGAAGCCCTGCTCTGCAACACTACTCCTCCATCTTCCGTGTTCTCTTTGCTTTACTTCCGTAAGCGCTGAGCCAACCTCGTGATTGAAGAGCACCAGAGCTGTTTTCTTTGGCCCACTAACTGTTGCATAGCAGGCATGTGTGGTGGCTGGCTGGCGTTTGAACAGTCTCTCCTCTGGGCCCCGCGTGCAGTGTCCCGCAGGAGCAGCGAGGAGATCAAGCGGGACATGTCTGCTGCAGACGGCACCTCCTCTTCGTCTCTGATGGGCCTGGGCACTGTCTCCTCCTCCTCCTCCTCCTCCCCCACCGCCTCGGTCACCCCCACGGCACGCAGCCGCCTCAGGTACCTGCTTCACTCCCCGTGTCTCCAGTGTTAACGCCACATGGTTGCCTCTATGGCTGGAGACAGAGTCTGACACCTGTGTCTCCAGTGTTAACGTCACAGTGTTGTCTCTATGTGTCAGGCTGGAGACAGAGTCTGAGAGGATCATTAGAGATGTGTGTCACATGTTGTACGGCACCGCCCTGACAGTGACGTCAACGCTGTTCTTTTTGTGTCAGAGAGGAGAGGAAGGACCCTCTGTCAGCGCTGGCCAGAGAGTATGGAGGCTCCAAGAGAAATGCCCTGCTCAAGTGGTGCCAGAAGAAGACTGAAGGCTACCAGGTAGGGTGGTAGACACAGGATCTGCGTTCAACAGTCATTTAAATGGCAGCCTTCCGTTTCAGACTTTCAGGGTTTGTAGGCAGAGGTTTAAGAAGCCATATTAACTCAAAACACCTGTGTTTTCACAGGCTTTAAAGACTACACACCTTGTTAATATTGGTGCTCTTGGATTGAGGCCTTTCTTTCTCTGATAGTTTTGTAGATTCCTAATCCCTGTAAACATCATGGATGATAATAAAGCAGGTTGCTGCTTTATTCTGTCTGTCTGTCTGTCTCTCTCTCTCTCTCTTACCTTACCTTACCTACGGGCGTTTTCTATGTTGAGGCATTATTGCAATCTGAGAGGCCGTCTTTCCCCATGTTTGGAGAAGGAACAAACATTTTAACATTGGGCTATACTCGAGTTGTTTGAACTGACAGTCACCCGCTTGTGAGTCACTGGCCATACAGAGTGGTTTGATGAATGGCCATAATGAGTGTTTTTTTCTCTCTTTTTAAACAGGTGTAGTGAGGGAATGGTTGCTATGACTTCCATTTGTCTAGGTCCACTTCAGGAAGTAGGCACCATTTAACATCCTCGTTCACCTGAGTCGAAAAACGGAACTGCCCAGAACTACAGCCTTTTGCCAAATAGTTGTGACATTGACACTTGAATCTTTCCTAACCAGTCACGTAGCATACAAATTTGCTGTAATATTAGCCAATATTCATTGTACTGACTGGAATTGGCTATAGTGTTGAAATGTAAAGATTAGAGAAGCTCCTCATTTAAAGTGGCTGTGATTTCTAAAGCAAATATGGGTAGACAAACCACTTTGCCTTCAGTTTGTTATACTGGAAGTAAGAAGTGTACATCTGTGTGGGAGGACCATCATACATCACCTGCTGGGGAGGATATAATTGTCGCAATTCTTTCCTCCAAATCCCACAACGGTGATTACAACAACAACAACAACAACAAAAAGCAGTGTTCTAAATCAGTTATACATTTAGTGGCAATTTTCTTTACTGCAGCCATAATGTTTCTGGCAGCAATATTAAAAGGATAAAATGCACAGTGGTAGTATTTCATAACCAAGGTCATAAAGCCTTTCACAGTATCTCCGACCTGCTTCCAGGGTGAAACATTTTATTATTGTCCTTCGGGTCCTGGGCTGGAAATGTTAGTAGGCATTATGGTGTTAAATCACAGTTTGTGTCTTCTGCAGAACATTGATATCACCAACTTCAGCAGTAGCTGGAATGATGGCCTCGCGTTCTGTGCCGTTCTTCACACTTATCTGCCGGCCCATATCCCCTACCAAGAGCTCACCAGCCAGGAGAAGGTATGAGCTAGACCCCTGGCTCTGTAGACCAAATGTGTTTTCCATTAGCCTGCGTACAAAGAACATTTAATTATTCATCTCTTTTGTTTTCCCTCAGAGGAGAAACTTTAGCCTAGCGTTCCAGGCTGCGGAAAGTGTGGGGATCAAGTCCACTTTGGTAATAACAATGAAGTCTATCTGTGATTTATGCAGACAGTGTATATTCTCCATGCATTTCTGTGTACATTGAAAAAGCAAGTTCTCATTTAGTCACTTTCCATAATTGAAGAAAAGCTAATTTCAGAAACTGAGCTCATTAATAATTGTACGCTCTGGGCAGAACGCTTATTAGAAAGCTAATTTTCAGTCCGCATATTATAATAATTTAGTATAGTTTCTTTACAAAATCTGCTGTGTTTTCCTGTGGTCAATTAAAGACAAGCAACTTGCATTCAAATGTCCAGAATGTAGTACAGGACATCTATAGGGTATGTTCAGGTGAATATAATGAATGATGTCCTACTGACTGGCTGTACCCCGCAGGACATCAATGAGATGGCGCACACAGAGAGACCAGACTGGCAGAGGGTCATGACCTATGTCACAGCCATCTACAAGTACTTTGAGACCTGAGAGCCATCCGGCCCAGTCTGAACTGTTGACCGCTGCCGGGAGGAACGTCCTATCACGCTGTCGTCATACCGTGCACTTTGGCAACCCAGGCTCCGTATCTTTATTTTGCTGCAGCCACGCGCATGCCAGTCTCTGACTGGGCACAACACACTACTCTTGAAGAGCTTGTCCATGTGTTGCTGTGGTTGGAGGACTCGCTGTGTCCTCATGTTGTCAACCTCAGTGAGCTTAAGCCAATGTTTTTATAGGGGTGGGGGGTATGGTCTGAATGTTCAGATTGTAAAGTGAGCGTCTACAGGAAGTGGCTAGCACAGCCCAGCGTTGGATACCAAACTGGTCTTGGTGCCTTCTCCCAATGCTCTTTCTCGTGTTTTTCCTGCTACAAAACAATGTATCCAATATTCAGCATGTGTTGTATTTTATGGTGTTATTTAGTCAAAACTAAGTCTCTGTTCTGTACATGTACGTATCTTACCTTAAAAAAAATCCCTTGTTTGGAGCTTGAACTTAAATGTATATTATGAAAGAATCCTGCAGAAAAATCTCTTAACAGAAAAACACCTTAATAGCCCTGGAAATGACCGGAAGAATTCAGATATAGCATTCACACTCCTGTGTTTTCCAGACCTATTTTGATAGAGCTGCCTATGATTTAATGGATAAAGTGCCTGTCTGGGTTAAACTGCAGGAGATGGGGAGGTAGGCTTTCTATATTGACTATGTATTCCTGTAAATCGTGTCTTTTCACTGTAGTTTGTGAAATTAAGGAATTCAACAGTAAGTATGCTTTAAGGGCTTTCACTGGTCTAATCAAACAGTGGTCCACAACAGATGGTTGACTCTCCGCATCAGTACTTGTAACTGCATAGGTTAATCTGTTTGTCAGTCATGGAGGTATATATTTAATTTAATGGCACTAATGTTATTTCATTTAGATGTTTTGCCTTGTAATGAGTAATCCCACATCTTGTCCAAGTGGGCGTTATAGGCTAACATTTATTTAGGCAGCATTTCACAAATGATCAAGTTTTTGTTCACTCACTAGGCACATATAAGAATAGTCAAAGTAAGTGTGTTATAGCCAAAATATGAGTGCGTTTTTTTTGTTTTGTTTTTGTAACAAGCAGTGCCTGCTAGCATGTGGGACATATTGTTGCTACAGTCTATATTACGTACTTCTATGTACGCAATTATGCTTAAACATTTACCTGGGGTGCAAATCACCTCACGAAAATGTATTAATATATTAGCTTCAGTATGGGAATTCACCACAGTTACCCATAGTTCAGCAAGCTCATTACAATGCCATATAAATGGCAATTGACGCTGAACAATATAAAAGAATAATATTTTTGCACATAATACTTTATATACAAGAAATGCACATGTGGTGTAAGAATTCACTGTGCCATTTACATTTTATGTTTAGATGTTCCATTTAGTATTAGAAATTCTGTATTGTTTATGACAATAGAGAAGTGTTTGATTTGTCTAAATGCAGTCAACAGTAGCCTATTACAATGTTTGACTGCCACTCGGCGTGCATCTTCATTACTAATGTCATTGTATTTATTTGCATCGTTTTCAGATCATTGTAGTGGGATTCCACATGTCTGAATTATATACTGTATAGCTGCACTGATAAGCTTTTTATATCACTACAGACATTTCATGCCTTAAGTTTGGCTTAAGCTATCAGTTTTGTACCTTGACATTGCAGATTTTAGTTATTTTTTATTTGTCTGCCCCAGAAACTTGCCAAAATAATATATTTTCAGTTCTAAAGGTGGGAGGTAACTGCTTCCTCTTCCAGTATCTTTGCAAAATATCTATAGTGATGCTAATGTTAAATTAGTTTTCACCACTGTATCGACATGGGCCAAATATTGCTGCTGCATAATGTGAAGACAAAACTTCAGAGGAGTACACTACCTGCTTTATAATTCACAAACAGTGTATGAGATGAGACCTCAGCAAATTCCATTATCTGTACTTTCTTTGTGTTAAATAAGGAAAAAATGAAATGACATAAGTATGTATCAATATATGTATTGATTATTAATTCAGTGACTGATCATTAATTATTTGACTAAAGTTCATTATTGTTGAGATAAGCCTAGTATTACCGCTTATATATCGGCTATACAATCTGATGTGGAATGTCTTTGATCACCCTCCAGTGTTCTATGGTAGGCTATGTCTTAAAGCGTTCCAGCATGTGCTGATACGAGGTGATTGATGAGCACAATTCCTGGCTACTGTTGTCCAAAGGGAGCGAATCTGTCTAGAAACGCATTCCAGCGCGACATGATCCAGTGCTGGGCGACCATGTCGCACTGGTTATCATGAGCCATGATCTACAGTAGCCCTAGGATATTTCGCCCTGGACATATATGTTAACTACTACAGTAAAGCAAATGTGAAAAATTCATTTTTTTAAATGTTTCTTTGGGGTCCACTTATGCTACATTTGATTGTTTACTTGAAAGTGCTTTGAGAAATTGATCCTTATTCCTCGTCATTTTGTATGATGCCTGAAATCCACAACTTAATGCAGTTCATGCCATTTCACAGTAGCCTTGACATTCATTGTATTGGCTATGGATGAATTTCTGTTTTTAGGAAATATGCTATCAAGTTCTGAATGGGTTCTTTACAATAATAGATTGTGTTTTTGACAAGACAGAGCGCACCATTGCCATATCAAATGTAAAAAGTAGTTTCTGGGCTATTTCCTTCAGACCCTGAAATTAATAAAGACAATTGAAATAGTTATTTTCCACATTATTGTATGATTTTTCACTAAGCTATCACAGCACAGTGTGTCGAAACCACATAATCACAAGTATGCTAACTATCATTGTTGTAAGATTAGCCTATAATAGGCCTAAATCAATCTAATGAATGAATGTATTTCTGAGAGATTAATCGTCAAAGGGTTATTAAGGGAGCTTTGTTCAAGTAATGTAGCCTATTCCAAGATTAACCTGAATACAGCACGGCCATAAGTCTATCCCAAATGCAGCCTAATAAAGCACCAGTGTTGGGCAGTAACTAGTTAGTAGTAGTTACTAGTTACTGTAATATTACTTTTTTCAGTAAATGGCAGTGTAACTAATTACTATTTCCAAAACAGTAATATTACAATGACTAATCCAAGTATTACTGCGTTAAAAAATATGATTTCTGGTATAGCAAATTTAGGGTAGGCTAATTGAATCATCTGGTTTGAGAGGCTGCAATGTTTTCTCTTTGGCTGATTGACTCCTAAGGTTAATTATTGTTCCAATAAAGAGGATTCAACTCTAAAATGAGTTGGCTGCACAGGTTGTCATTTTTCAGAAGTGGCGAGACAGGGTTGTGATGGTGAAAGTTATGCAGTAATGTAACTAGTAACTAGTAACTTATAACTAATTACTTTGAATACCCAGTAATGAGTATAGTAGTATTATTACATTTTGAAGGAGTAATAAGTAAATAGTAGCCTTACTTATTAATTCCTTAGTAACTTGCCCAACACTGTAAAGCATGCCCCCAGAGTTTTCATTATACATACAGTAGCCTAGCCTACAACATCCTTTAATATAAATTCTAGACTAGACTTAGAGTAGAGCTATAAACCATCACCTATATTTTTTACACATGCATACAGCCCACTTTAAAAGCTCAGCGGACTTAATGTGACTAAAGTTTGATTTGCCGCCCGTATACAAACATGGAAAAGAAGATTGTTTAGGAGGCTATTTAGTTGACCCGTTCGCCTGGAGCAATGACTGGACGCTGCTTTCCTTGGAAGTGATCAGCTGTGTCACGTGTTGGTTAATGTAACCCGCAAACTGGATACTGAACCAGTTTGGAACTACCATGAGGACGTGAGGTTATTGGATTTTTAGGTTATAATTTAGACATGGTATAGGCTATGTGATGAAGAGTGATGATGGGGGTTTTGTCTGTTAAATTCATAACTGAAAGAAATGTCCCACGTCAGATGATTCGCTTAAAGGTATGCTAAATCTTATATAATTTAGTAGGGCTACACTGTGCATTCTGTTACAATGTTTTAGAGGATGCAATAGCTTTAGTTGCATATGTGTATTAGCCTATTGCAATAAAATGTAAAAATGTTCACACAGGTTATGTTTTGTTATTAGCCTGTATACTGGCTTATTGTAACTTTATGTGCAAACGTTATAGATTGCATAATGGTGAGAGCACACTGTCTATAAAACTGTCATCTTAAGGCTGATTCCATATGGGAGCAGGGTTACGTGTCTGGGGTAGCCTATGCTTTCCTCGTAGCCTAATGGGAACTAAAACAAAAGATGTAGGCTGCCCGTAGGCTTATAACAGGCAAAACTCAGTCTGAGCTTTCTGCAATAGGCTGATACTATTTCACCTAGGGTAATAGATTAGGCTCTTCACATTCCTCAGATGTGACAAATACTCGTTCTTGACAGAAAGAGCACTACCAGACACAGATACTTGTGCCAGATACTGTATGCCTTTTATTTTTTGCCATTCTTCTAATGTGATTGCAGACATAACTGTATGTCTATTTACATACATTTGCATAACTCTTCACTGAACAAATTCTGCAAAAAGAACTCACAGGCTAGATAAAGTATTTTGGTACAGTTAAAGCTAACCAAAATAATCTGAAGAAAATGTATTCTTCATATAGTAAAAGCCAAATAAATTGTTGGAATGTTTACACCTTAAATATTGATAATGTCCTTATCTTAAACACCTCTATTAGAGGGCTTGTATTACATTAGTTTAGAAATGCTAAAAACAAAACAACCTATTTCTCAATATTGTAACACGGCGCATCCCGTATAGACCAACTGCACTCAATGTGCGTCATATTATTTTGTAACTTTCATACATTTCTGAAGCTGATTTGGAATGCTGGATCCGCATATCTTTAGCATTCCCATTTCCTTATCAAGCACCACACTGAGCAGCTCCATGGTGATATAGGCCTACATTCCAGAAGCTCCCAGTACTAGGCTATGCTAGATCATTCCTGGCTGGTCATCGCCAGGTAACACCACAGTGGTTGACATACAGCATCGATGTTATCTACATACCAAGCTACCATCCCCTGTAGAGTTCAACATATGTTGCTCATCACTAGGACACATTATAGTCTCTGTTTCTATCATGTTGTGGCAATAATTATACTGCGTAAAGCGAGATGAGAATGTTTTTCCCCTTCTGTCACTTGACATTTTATGTCGATCTAATCTGACGTCAATGTGTGTCTTAATTCAGGTTCCTCGTTTTAACACAGGACTTCCTGTTTTTGTCATTTCCTCAGCTAGCGTCTTTATCTCTTGCAGCATGTGATGACGGTTTCTGGCAGACCTATAGCCCCTCCAGATGTTTATGGCGAAAACAATCATACACAATTGAGCACTGAGGGGAAGGATCTGAGGGGAGAAGATAGGAAACGACTATTACGGTCGCGGCACAACTGAGACAGCTGTGGCCCTTTTTGGGATGGGATCCAGTGCCTCGAGACGACCTTCTGTACGTCTTCAGTTGAGCACATCACTTGAACACCGCCCTGTGCGGAGCAGTAGGAATATACACAGTTTGAACTAAGAAACACCAAGGAGTTCATTGAAGAAGACTGGCGGCAGCGAGAGGTAGGGGAGGAGGTCCTGGTTCCTGGATGCTGAGCTCAGAGCTGCCAGGCTGCAGCTATGGTTGTTGAGGAGAGCTCCTCTCTCTCCTTATCAGCGGTCCCGTCGTTGGTCTCACCATGCCTGGCGACACGGCCTCGGCCCTTTACATTGTCCTGGAGCTGCTGATAGCTGTGTTCTCCGTGCTGGGGAATGTGCTGGTCTGCTGGGCCGTCTGCCTCAACAGCAACCTGCAGAGCATCACCAACTTCTTTGTGGTGTCGCTGGCGGTGGCCGACATTGCCGTGGGCGTCCTGGCAATCCCCTTTGCCATCGCCATCAGCACAGGCTTCTGCTCCAACTTTTACGGCTGTCTGTTCATTGCCTGCTTTGTGCTGGTGCTCACACAGAGCTCCATCTTCAGCCTGCTGGCCATAGCCATAGACCGCTATATCGCCATCAAGATACCCCTCAGGTTAGAACTGCACACTGTTGATTGTTGGCTTCATTGGAGAGGTTTTGTCACTGGTGGATTGAATGTGTTTGTGGGAAAGGGTTGTGCAATGTTCACAATGGAAATTCTTTTTTAAATACACTTTTTATTACATATCTGATGTTACATTCAACACAATTTAGTATCTCATCCAAATATACCGTAAATATACAGTATATTTGGATAAACTGTATTCATTTGTTTGAGTTAGTTGTCCCCACTCAGTGGTCGGGTTTACAGACATATTTTCTGTCATCCTTAATATCTATTAGTATCCACAGGATATTTGGACCAGGAAGTCTTGGCCTGATGACTGCATCCAGATTTAGACTCCCGATAGGACACATCTCCCAAGAGCATTACAATTATTTTTGTTCCAGCTAATTGCTTATACAGACTGACTCACAAATTAAAATGCACTGTAATAACACTGCCAAATATTATGTTCTTGTCATATAGTATATTTATCTCTTCTCTTTGTTTTATGCTACTTACGCAAGTCAGTTTAATTTCAACACAAATGTCCCAAAGATTGCATATCTTCATGTCATTTATATTGCTGTATTTTACTGCATATCAAACAGTTCTGACTGGGTGGCCACACACTCACTGACCTCAACAAATCAAAATGTTGTGTTCCACATCTACAACACATCATCACTGACCTCAAACACAGTCCACACACTTCCTTTACAACTGCACCCGCCCACTCCCGCCCCCTCACACGAGAGCGCGTTTTTAAACAATTCCTGAATATGTTTCGGTGTCTATCTTAGTCCTTACAGTTCAAGGCTTGTTTTTGCAGGATTAACCTTTGAACTTTAACATTTGAAGAATGTGATAGATACAGGCCACATCTCAGCTGCACTCCCACACAGACATACTTAAAATAGATTATCCATTTTAAGAGCAATGACACATTGTTTGTTTTTTCCTCTTCTGGGATTATGGTTAACATGTTTTCACCAAATAATCATCTCAACCAAAACCAAGGGAATAGTCAAGCTTTACAATATCTGCCTTGTATGTAACAGTCATTTCAGGCTCTTTTGTTGTTAGATTAGTACAGTAGTATAGTATTATACACCTAAATAAATGCAGTTTTTCAATTGTGTAGTTTTTATTTTCTTCCAAAACAGGGATCTTAAACATTTAATTTCATTTGAATTCATGCTAGTTCTCTCCCTCTCCCTCTCTAGGTACAACAGCCTGGTCACAAGCCAACAGGCCAGAGGCATCATAGCTGTCTGCTGGGTTCTGTCCATTGCCATCGGGCTGACGCCCATGATGGGCTGGCACAAGTACTCGGAGAGCCGCAACAACAGCACCTGTTTGCCTGGCCTCATGAAGTGCCTGTTTGAGAAAGTGGTTGCCATGGAGTACATGGTCTACTTCAACTTCTTCGTGTGCGTGCTAATTCCCCTGTGGCTGATGCTGGCCATCTACATCTGCATCTTCATGGCGGCTCGCCATCAGCTCAAGCTGATCGAGCTGAAGGCGGTTCACGGTGAGAAGTGCCGCTCCACGCTCCAGAAGGAGGTCCAGGCGGCCAAATCGCTGGCTATTATCGTGGGGCTGTTCGCCGTGTGCTGGCTGCCGCTGCACATCATCAACTGCTTCACCCTGTTTTGTCCGCAGTGTGACCCCCCTTCTCCCTGGATCATGTACGTGGCCATTATCCTGTCACACGCCAATTCGGTGGTTAACCCCTTCATCTACGCCTACCGCATACGCGAGTTCCGTCACACCTTCCGTAAGATCATCCGCCGCCACATCCTGGGTCGCCAGGAGCGCTTCGAGAGCAGTGCTCGCACGTCCGTCCACAACAGCATCACAGACTCCATCAGGCTCAAGGCTAACGGCCTGACCTTCGACCTCTTCACTGAGCACAGCAGCAGCAGCGGTAGCTCCTGCCCCAGCCAAGTCTCTCCTCTAGGGGGCGGTCTGGTGGCCGTATCCCACCCTCCTCTGTCGGTCATCCTGCCTCACGGGCCGAGGGTAGCCCTGTGTACGCAGCAGGCCCTCAGACAGACACGTATCCCCGGCAACGGTGGCCAGCGGCTGCACTATTTGAAACATGAGCAGGCGTGTTTAGAGCCGTAAGGTGGCGTCGGTGAGGCACAGTCTGTCCTCTGCCCAGGCCACCTCACTGTTCAGTAAGCACAACAGGAACGCCTGCTGCAACAAGCTGGCCCACGTGAGATAATGCATAGCATCCAGGATTAGTTCAGGGCACACGCGAGAACAAAAGTGAGGATGGTGGGGCAGCTCTTCATGAGGGCCGATATGCAGCGGCCATGTTTAAAGGGACACACGTCTTTACTGTGAGAGAAACCATGTTTTGATGCCCCTCCCACTCAGAGGGGCTGGCACTGTTTGATATTTCTCGGTCTTCAGCTTGCACAAGCGCACACTGTGCTGGTGGTGCTAATACAATGGAGAAGTGTTTTCCATTAAAGGAGACGTTGCACCATGTTTGTCAGATAACTGACAACTGACACATGATCTGCCAAGAAATCCACTGGCTCAACAAATCTTCATTTCACTTAAAAAAAACAAAGAACAGACTGCATTTGCCAGAACAATGTGCTGTTTTTTTATTTTATTAAGATGAATCTGAATATTTTATTATTTAAAGTTGAAATAAAACAGTGTGTTTATTTCTTAGCAGTGGGATTGTATGAACTGAATTTTTGTTAAATCCATGTAAATCATAACTTTTAAAATAACAAACCTACTAAGGCATGTACCCTAAAGCAATATCATAATTTTACTTTTATCAACAGACACCAAAATCAGTGAACTAGTCAGACCGCTGGGAAACATTAAACTCTTTGTTTAGATTATTCAACAATAAAACGTTTTACTGTTTCATTCTTAAGTTTGTCCACTACGTTATCAGCATTAGAACGTTCTATAAGGGGATCTATAAGTCTTGAACCATAGTGGAGGAACTGCATGTGGGCCTTTGAAAGGTTTACCATAAGTAAATAATATAAACATCACTTTAGTAAGTGAGATTTGTGTTGCCATAGAGTTCGAATCTAGAACGTTTTTTTTTTGTTTTTTTTATTGCAACGTAGTTACCGACTGGGACTAAACGCATATGCATTCACACGTGTTTACTCGGACGTGCTTTTTGACGTCTTTTTTATTTTATAATTCCCAATGTAAAATTGCCCTTCGTGCAACAATAAAGCCAGACGTCTCGACGCCAGGCGGCATAGTCATGTCTTGTTAAGGTCTAGTAGACTATGATTAGCGGCAAAACAGATCTGGTCTGGCTGTGCAATTGTTTTCCTATGGGGCGAGCGGTGATGCCCAACTATGCGGCACAGCTAACTGGCTTCGCACATACCAGTATCTTAAAATTGCCACCTTGCGCTGCGGTCAAAGTATTATTTATTATTTCAACTTTGACCTAGTTACCGCTGAACTTTCAAATCGCACACAGTAGTGACTTCAGCTGTAGCCTGAATGACAGAAGCGGCAGTTAACATTAAATATCAAGTACCGGTGTCGTGCCCAAAAGTGACTTTCTGATAAAACGTGGTATGAAAAGGTGTATTTTATTGTTATATTCCCACATTTTTGCTGGTACAAATTAATGGATTCATTATATTCTAGGGCATAGAGCAGGTGAAATACTATAAATTAAGGATAATTAAAAAATATATTCATTTTTTATTCGGCCATCATGTTAGTTGGACTACAGTATACTTTCAAAATGTATGTATATTATCTATAATTAATGTAGCATATAACATGTAAAATGTATGTTTGTTTGCTATGTCAAATATCCTTGTTTAGCATAGATATTTCGAAAATATAAGATACTGTTAGTCTAACTAACATAATGGTTTATAGATACAAAAAAAATGAATATTTTTAAAATATCCTTAATATATAGTATTTCACCTGTTTTGTGCCCTATATTATAAATCTATTCATTTTTACCACATACAAATGTGGGAATATAACTAGAAAATGCACTTTTACATACAGTGATCACTTTTGATCAGCAAGTCACATATGTGACAAGCTGACTGATAGTTTTCAAAATTTTCTCTTTTCCACTTTAGGATATGACAGATTTAGTCATTAGTACGAATCCATAATCTGCCTCTGTAATCCTCACTGTATTTCTGGGTTGAGGGGTTAGTTTACACTCTGATTAGCATAATATACATTTTAACATTTAACATTTGTAGGGTGTTAGATGTTCAAATGGAAATGACCTGGTTGTTCAGACAGTGAAAATAAAACTAATATTTTAGAAATGTTTACACAAATGGTTCAAAATTCAAATTCAAAGCAAACATGTTCATCACGAACGTTCGTCACTGCCACTGCCAATTCTGAACATACCTTAAGTAAAAAAAGAAGTTAATATACATTCTCATATTTTCAGATAATCCTATTTATATCATATTTTACAGTGTATCGGTAACCCTCAACAACAGCACACAATTTGATGGTAGATAAAAAATATTCCACATAATGTCCTGGTTTATATGGGACTTTTTATTGATAACATTTATTTTTACTATGTTTTAGACTCCCCCACTCCAAAGTACTTTTTTGTGCCTCGGGTAAACGTTGTGTGGCAATGGTACAGCATCATATAGAACACTATGAATTCACAGATCATAATTTGCCATATCACAATTTTGACAACATAGTTGATGCTGCCTACATTGAATGTGGGTATCTCACAGACAGTAATGGAGCCACTCCATAGAGTTTGAATGGAGAGCAGTGTTGCTGGATTGGGGCTTGTACCTGTTGGGCTTCTGGTTGCATGGTTCTGATCGGTGATATAACGTTATAAACGCAGTACTGCGCCTCCAACATAATTTTGGTTCACACTATGGCAGCGTACCTCAACCCTGGTTCAGGGGACCCCCTGCCCTGCATGTTGTAGATGTCTCCCTGCTCCAGTACACCTGCTTTGATAATGACCCATTCATTGTAATCAGATGTGTTGGAGAAGGAAAATTATTAGCTTCTTTTCACACCATGTGCTCCTCTGTCCATGTGTCACAAAAGGTAGGTGATTGTTGATAGTAGCTCCCAAACCTTATTAGACTGTTCTTTGATACATCTTTAACCATTCTAGTTGGTTGCAATCATTTAAAGAACATACTGTGTAAGGGTAAAAAAAGGTTTGTTGCCCTAGGGCAACGCTGTGCTGTAGATGGTTGGTATGTTTAAAAATAGCCTACATAAGAAAGCACAGTTATGTGAACACTCACAGATATTTGGCTTGCATGTCCCTGCTTTTTATCATTACTTCAATAGGCCTACATTTGAAAGTTGTTTAGTCAAATGTTTACTGAAGTTTACTTGCTTTTATAAATAGTCTACATTTAAGAGTGCCTGTAGTGCAAGATCTGCTACAGCTATGGGTAGAGTTGGTAGCCTGATATAAAAAAGATTAACATGAACATTGTTTTACTGTAGTCTACACACCATTAAAAAGTATACTTATTTAAAAATATATTTAACACTGGAGTTCAAATATGGCATTACTTCTCCTGCATCTCCCACATTGAGAACCACACCACAGAATGCCCCAGTCATTGTCTGGGAAGGGGTTTTTTATAACAGCCCCAATGGTATTTAGTGCTTCTTAAAGACCTCCATTGAGACCTCCCACTCTAGGTTTCAAGCTGTTGTACAGCCTGCTTTCTTATTTTCCTCCCTTCTTATTTATCTGGAAAATGACAAGTATCCCAAAATTGGAGTGTTTTGTTTATAAGATTAGAAAATGTATATTTACTTTATTGATTATTGCAGCCTAGAGTATAAACCTCTTATACTGCTGGTGGGAGGTTAGACTACTGTGTTTTCTTGTAAGTTAAAAACTTTGTAAATGATCTTCTCCCCAAAAGGCTATACAGCACAGTAGTGTTTTTCACCCATTAAATATGATTCGCCAGTAGGGAGAGTACATTTCCCATCAGATTTAAAACCATTTGAGGCCATGCGTGGAGGCTAGGCTAGCATATGATATACCAGCCATGTGTTCTCTCAACATGGCATACATATTGTACTCCTTGTCGACATAAAGCTCTGTATAGGATAGGTTACTTATTAGTGTGGCTGACTCCCAGCCGAACGATTGTAGATTACAACCCCTGAACCACAACACTACTACTACTACTAATAATAATACTTTCTAACTGTATGTCACTTTAAACACAAGTTATGTCATTGTAATTTAACCCAATGTGTACAATGTAGTCATTAACCCTACACAGCAATAACATACCAATAAAAGCTCTTCGTAATTCACCCACATACTGTACCGCGTTACCTTTCCTATTCAGTAAGATGTTATAAAGTCCAGAGATCGTGTTTGTCTGTGCATGCATGGGCTCCATGGATACAAACAAGCAGTCTCCTAACATTAAAAGGGCTACATTTTTAAAAGAAGAGACCCAATGCCAGATACCAAATGGTGTTTGGGAAAGCACAGCTATTACATACCTCTTACGTTCACTTAAAGTCTGAATTGTTATTGTTTGTGAATATGTGATTTGTTTGGTTGCTTAGAGAGGAGCAGCGTTGCAGATTATTGGCCTCTCATTTAAAGCCATGGCTTTGTCACTAACCATTGTGTGCAGTTAACAACGTGGGTTCAAAACCCTCCATTGTGCTGTGTGTTTCAGTCTAAATAAACAACATGTTAATCTGTGGTGTTTGGAGGTTAGAGAAGTAACTAATTATTGTCTCTTTGCTTTGTGGTTATGGTAGAAATATAAAGTATGGCAGTACCGGTACTGCTGTTAAATTCGATTTAGTATGTTTCCATGTAATGTTGAAGTATGGAAAAAAAAGGAAAACGTACAGTAATATAATTACCCCTCTATTAAGGTAATGTGGAGTCGTATACACTTTTCAGGGAATAACACCAAATATTATTTTGTTACATACAACCAATCTGAAATGTTTAATGGAAATTGCAGATACATAGCGACTTGGAACCATATAATAAAAACATGTGGCCTGGCAGAAACGGGTAGGATATTTCTGAACTCTGCTAATGCTAACTCTTGTTGAGCAAACCTGTGATGGTGTAGCTTTAAGATGAGAGACCAATGTTTTGTTTTAGCCCATTGCTAAAGAAAGGATCACTATGAGCTATGAACACATTAACAGCCTGACAAAGAATTAAACATGGCCATGTTTAATTCTAACACCACAGAAGCAAGAGTGACATGGAGAAAATGTTTGCAGATTTTTGTTGATAAGAAATATAGAATATGAATGGATATTATCAACACTGTACTAAAATTCTAATTTGGTCTCTAAAACATATTTTGGACACGGGGGACCCTGTTCAAGACCTCTGCTAGCTCACAGAGTGCTGTTCATTATCACATTAAAGCACATTGACATGTCAGCTGTTGGAAGTAAATGATCTCCTTACGCCTCAAGTTTGTTACTTGGCTTTTGCAGACCTGTGGGACCTGATGGATTCTGAAACAGGGAATCTTTTAGATTTCTGGCGGAAAGCAGACAGTCAGGAGTCTGCAACCAACTCTGCAAGAAAGGAGGGTCTACATTTTATTTGATGTAAGTGAGGACAATATAATGTTGACTTGTTGACTTAAAGCATTTCTCTATGGCCACCTTTTTGACAAATTTTTAAATGTTAAAATATTAAATGTTTGTGTTTTATAAAAAACATTATAAATACGGGAGTGGGTACCCGTATTTATAAATTTGTGGCCAAATGCAAATGAGGTCTTTTCAGATAAAAGTATTAGCATACACAAACATCAGTGACACGTGACAATTTACTTTACATGTTCTTGTCTTCTAGTTCCAGTAATTGAGACTGTGAAGCCTAAAGCCGTCACAAGTAAGAAAGTTACTAAACGTCAAACGAAGACGTCCAGGAAATACCGGGCGTAAGGTCATGGTAACGTGCAAGGGAAGGGCAGGACACAGGAGCAGGTTTATTTAGACAAACATCACATATTTTAAAGAAACAAAGCAACACTCGCCGGGACAGCGGCCGGAGGCGGAGATGAAGACGGGACTCAGGTGTGCTGGCAGGGGGCATCGGCTGCTGCTCCTCAGGCGCTGGCTCCTGAAACACCCCCAGTGTTGTCTGGAGGGCCAGGGTTGTCGGCTCAGGGTTAGCAGCACAGAGACGCCGGTTTACTCCTCCAGCGTCTCTGGTTCTGCCCATGGGCACAGACATGATGGCTTTGCTTCATCATACTGTCTTAAGCTGTCTTATTGATGGACAGAAACCCATACAGAAATACAGTATAAACAGTGCTGTACAG
>JAODTR010042150.1:0-19574 GCA_025399935.1 Amblyopsis rosae | reverse complement strand
GGATCCCGAGACGTTCCCAGGCCAGTTTGGAGATATAATCTCTCCACCTGGTCCTGGGTCTTCCCCGAGGCCTCCTATAGTATAGTTATAGTATATAATATAGTTTCCTATCTCAGTATTAGGCTACACTATCTTTGAAGCCTCCCACTTACCTGTGCAAAGCACTGAGCCAAGACGTCCATATAGTAACCACAGCAACCCAGCTCCAGTCTTTGAAATTCCTATAAAAATAGATTACCAAGTGCAGGAGACAGCATGGTGTCATGCAAGACACAACAATAGCCTACTAAACACTTTCCTAATTATAATTATTGTCACCAAACAATTTTGAGATTTTTGCATAATTACCATATTGAATAAAGTTGAGTGAAGTTTATTTACTGTAACAAGAATAGAATATGTACAATATTGGGGTAGGCCAGCAAAATGTATGTTTACTTTGGAACCTTTAATAAGATGCCAAACACACTATATTGCGAATACTTTGCCATTAGCTAAATACTTGCTACTAATAAAACACTAAATGATTTCCAAGTAGCCTACATGGTAGGCTATATAATATATACGCCATAGGCCTTGTCAAGCGTCAACAAAGGAACCAAGGGGCGGGTCGCTACACAACCCGCCCCGTGAGTTATAGCCTATAGCCTACTGGCCTGTTCTTATAATATACACCCATGGCCTGTGCCCTCTATTAATAGGTCTATGCCTGTGCCTGTAAATGTGGAGATTAAAACGCATCCTGTCACACGCATAATTTGTTTCCGCATTCCAAACGGTCGAGCGCAAGAACAGAGCGATGAGTTTCGATTGTGTTCACTATCGTGTGTGAACCGTGTGATAACCCATCCACTTTCTTTTTGAGAAAATTATCAGTCTGTACAGTAGCCGCGAACTACAGTACGGTAGCAATAATGGACTTTAAAAGCGACGAAATTAGGTCGATTCATTCAAACAGCATTACAGAAGTTCATGACATCCATTTACATGTTATTATAAGGCCAATCCCTGCTGTACTGGATGAGCAGAAAGTTCAGAGCCTAATGAATGCAATAAAGGTAAATAAGGTAGCCCAATATATTTGTATAATTAGCCTAGTTGTGTCCTGTGAATATTTACGGTTACGTTTTCTAAAGATTACATTTAGGCTATTACGTTATAATTCATTAGAGCTATAGTAGCCTACCAAATGTACACCCATTTCATAAGCATGAATGAATATAGCGTAGCCTAGCCCCCAATAAATGTACTTATTTATAATGTATTACTCAGGAGGAGACAACAGACATCAACGCCGTGCCCCCGATTGATGTGCTATGGATTAAAGGCAGAGAAGGGGGTAATTACTACTACTATTTTGGTGGTTGTCACAGGTTTGCCGCCTACCAGAGACTGAACAGGACTACAATCCCAGCTAAGATCTTTAAATCAGATATCTCAGATATTAAGATTTACTTGGGCGCTTCAACGCCAAATCTGCTGTGATGGGCTATTGGATTATTAAAAAACGTAAAAGCAATTCGTATATTTAGCATATTTTGTTAGGGCTCATGGCTGCGAGCGAAAGTTGACCCCTATCAATTGGAATCGACGCCTGCAGAGGAACTTAATCACCAGTAGGGGGAACTGTAACTCTTTTGTAACTTTTAATTCTGTAACTCTCTTCAATAACGTTGTGAATACACTAAGGGATTATTTCTACATTGCATAAAACGTTATTTTATATAGGCCTAATCACATACCTAAATTGAAATAATATGTAATATATAAGTGCTGTAGGGCAAGTTATATCAGACAAATGTTAGCCGTATTAGAACATTACAGTTTTTTTAACTGCTTTGCCCCATAATTCACAACCTCAGTGTCATTAATCACAACTCTAGATATAAAACATAAAACAGTAGCCACTTGTAACACAGGCTGCCCTATGTTCAAAACATTGAATTGTACTATGATATCTTCAAAGAAACTGCAGTTGCAGGATCATTGGTTCAAATCACAACTTCATAGTGAAATACCACAGGAACATTAGTTTAGATCACAGACACACACTGTGCCTATAGGGCCATTGTGTAGGTGTTTGTACAATCACTAAATATTGTAGTACAAAATATGTGATACAGGGTTCATTATAGAACTACACATAAATGCACCACTGTAAAATGACTAGTAGAGCAAATACTACAAACAGAGACATTGGAATCATTGAATCATTGAAGTCAAAATATTTGTATGAAATACAATATATTTTGTTTCGTTTTGTCTTTTGTTTTTTCAATCAAAGCAAAAATAATTACCTACAAAATAAAAACTGCATAGTATTCATCACCTGGCTTACTGTAAAAAGCACAACAAAGTATTGATTACTGTACTGTATTTCTTGTAATTAATGTAGCCACAGCATCTGCCACATAACGATAGTTGTTTCCATTAGCCATTACTGTAGCATCTTGGTATGTTTCATCCATGGCCTAAGCCCTTATATGATGAGGCCCCACAACCACCTCTCAGAAGGGGTGCTTGTCCCCTGCAATTCCTTTGACCGCCACATCATCTTCATCTTCCTCCTCCTACTGCTTGACCTCTGTTGTGACCTGGATCAGTCAGTATCACTATGTGTAGTAGGTGAAGACTACTCATTTCAATACTGTATATACTTAATACATAATGTCAAATTAATAATCAAGGGCCTGCATGCACAGCAATGTGACTGTCAAATCTCAACATGTTCTGGATAAGTGTTACAGTACATGGGACCATAGAAACAGTGTCTGAAACTGTAAACAATGATAATGAAATATTACATTCATGGATTGTAGTTGGTTCATGTTCCACTGCAATTGGTGTCAATGGATCTCTTTATCCTGAAACATTTATGATCTAAACCTGGAATATTGTTTGTCAGTTTCCATAATACTATGCTTTACAGTAAGAGTAATGAAACAGTTACTTATCATTTTGAGATAAATTGATAGTTAGATCATTGTAATGAAATGAATAGATGGTCATCTCAAATGTAATGTTTCAATTGCATTTTGAAATGGTAATGCTTTGATGTTAAGTTGTATAATATTGAATGTGTGATCTGAATTAAATGAACAAATGATCTTAGGTTTATGTGTATTGTATCCAAGCAATTGGAAAACGTGTTAGAGTTGTGAGAAATTTGCATTTTGTTGCATCAGTTCTGATTTTTGTATCTAGAGTTGTTAAAAATTACACCAAGGTTGTGAATTTTAGGACAAAGTGGTAAAAAAAAACTGTATTTCAGGTTGGGTAATTACTGTGGCCAGTGTATGACAATGGCCACCTAATTGTAATATGGCAGAGAAAAATAAAGCAAAGTACAGTTTTATTTCTATTAATTATATACATATGTAGGCCTACTCTAGTAGTAAAATAGCCTAGACATTTTTTTTTTACATTTATGCAGGCTGAAGCATGTGAATAAATATTTCCCTTTTAGGTTAAACAATTATCATGAAGTACTTTGTTTAATAGTTTAGCAGTTACATTTCAGATTAATTTTAGCCTCTGCATCTGACTGCTATACATTCGCATACCAGTCAGTACATGTACTGTTATGTGTATGTATATGCATACTCTGCCCCTTCTGGCCAATAAATACAGTCTACCACTTTAAGCATGTACCTAGTTCCTACAGAGCGCAGTCGAGGGAAACTATCCGATCAAATACTAAAAGAGCTATTGCAGATCGTTTTAGTCTAAGATAGTTATAGTCTACATGGCAGCTCCAGCCAGACTGTTCCATCTGCAACTATGAAGTAAAGGAAAGCACGGGCCCTGCTTTTGCCCATGCTCCCTCCAGGCAGGACTGTACATTTGTCCAAAGAACGTTGCGTGTGAGAATATTTCCTGTGGCTCTCACACGGTCTGGAAGTAACCATATCCTCAAAGGGGGGTTTGACACGCTAAACTGTAAGTGTAAGCAAGAATCACTGCACCTGTTAGTTTGGGCAGTTCTTCCTTTCAACGGGAAGGGGGTGTTTGTTTCATCTTTGAGGATTTTGAAATTTTCAAGGAGATTTCAGGGGTACAAAGAGGAAGTGTTTAACTTCCCTTTGACAAATGATTTGTTGCTTATTTTGCTCCCAAAGGACTATCAGCTTCCATCAACAGTCAGTGTCAATGTTGTTTAACAATGTAGGATTCTTTTTTATTTTTTGTTTTAGATGTGACAGATCTGATAACAAACAAGTCAAAAAAGTAACATAATCCTGTACAGTGGCGGAATGAAGCTACTAAGGCTTGCCATGCTGGACCTAAGCGTCTTTAGACATGCCATTGATCTTGCCCTTGACCCTCTGTAGCCATCGACCATTTTTAAATGCTTGAAAGTGATCTCTGTTTTGTTTTCTTTGTTTTGTGTTGCATGTGTGTAATTTGTGGAATATTTTCAATGTGCTCCTCTATGTCTGAGCTTGCTGCTGCACCACACACACACACACACACACACAATCCCCCTTCATTGAGTTAAAGAAACACTTCACAATATGTGCATAGAATTACCCTTCATTGAGTTAAAGGAACACTCCACAATATGTGCATAGAATTACCCTTCATTGAGTTAAAGGAACACTCCACAATGTGTGCATAGAATTACCCTTGCGGTCAACACCAGTGTTCTCTCTGCTCTTCCGCATACATTTCTTTTTGAGTGTAATCATTTATTGAAAACGAGAGATGAGATGAGATACAGTACAAATCATTTAATACTATGGTGTTAATTATGTTTTATCATTTCAGTATTTTACCTATAGTTTAAGTCTTCTTGACAATTCATCAAATTACTAGCATACAGTACTTCAATACTATTAAAAACAAAAGAATGAGGTTGCTATCACTGTACACTATAAGTTTGTGCTGACCCTTTCATTCAGGGTTCAGTGTGATTTGGTATATGATACACTCTTCCCTGACATATTACACACACACACACACACACACACACACACACACATGTCATAGCTGCCTGAAGCAAGAGCTGGGTGCTCAGCAGGTGGTGATGCCAGCAGGTTGGGACTGACATCATGGACAAATGGTGCCCATTCTTCTGGAAGATCATGGGAACCTTGTGATTGTTATTATGAGAAGCCTTCCTAAAACTGCCTTTACTCATGGACTTTTACACTACAATTGTGTATGCCTACAAGCACACACAGGTGTAATACATTTGAAGGTTTGTTTGACCATGATTTAAGTACACACTTTTGCTTCTTGTGGATTCCCTATGCCATTTCATTGCAAGGTTTGTGGGCTTTTCAATGAGGGGATTGTCATTCGTAAATGAATTAGAAGACATTAAACTTGTAAGGTGTACTGTACAGTAACCTTTAGAAGCCCTAGGCAGTTGGGATGGTTCACAATGCCTTTGCCTTTGCACATTTATTTGTCTGGGTGGCTGTGAGACCACATTCCTCTTGAGAAGGGTTTTAATCAGCCATTTGCCTCCCACTTTGTTCTTTTAACTGGGACAATTCCCTGCCATTTCAGGATCACTACTGAACATCTGTGCAGTGTTTGTTTGCTCACACTTAACTTTTGCCTCCTGCCCATGCACCTTACCAAAGCAATTAAATAGATAATTAATTTTATTATTAAGGTGGTTATATAAAATATATGCATCTATGTTGAAATGTTAATACATGCATAATCGGAGCTACATTTGCATGTGACTTTATGCTAATGAGGAGGGATGAAGGGGCCATGTTGTGCCAGATTAGATCACATTTGATGCCAGCATGGGGTAAGGTGTTTCAGCACATGTAGGAAATCACAGATGGTGGTAAACAATAGATGTACAGCTGTCAATCAAAATCAGTCTATATAGCAATAAAAATAGCTCAAATCTAATGTTCAGATGCATCCCATGTTGTGAGACCCTTTAAAATGTTAAATATTATTGTTACTGTTATTTTTTTTTATTTTTTCATTTTAAAAGTTAAAGTTGGTGTTCCTGCAGCCTATATTCTCATGACAACTCCTCCCATCCAACGAGTCCAAGAGTCCAGTAGCAGGTATAGGGTAGCCTACATGTAAAAGCAAATTCACAAGATACTGTACGTCGGATGGCTGGTCAGATACGGTTGCATAGCCTACTGAATAGTTTTTACATTAATTATATGCCTTTTGCAACGCCCAAATGACCTTAATGGATTTGGTCAAGGGGACTATCTGATTTCGTGTTGCGGACTTTTTTCTTCGCATCCAGAACTGGCGAATTTAGCGATGACTTGTGCCATGCTGCGGCCTTTGGCGACTCATTTCATATACCCAGACCTCAGTATGATGTCCGAAGACGACGAAAACCGTAGCGAAAGCGAAGGTAGTTCTGATCAAAGTTATGGAGTATGTGCCACTACCGCAAAACGACGAAGGATCTCACGAAAATCTGAAGGAAACAACGTTGTCATTATCAAACAGAGGAATGCAGCGAATGCAAGGGAGAGAGATCGAACCCAGAGTGTGAACTCTGCGTTCACGGCACTTCGAACACTCATACCCACAGAGCCGGTAGACAGAAAGCTCTCAAAGATTGAAACACTTCGTCTGGCATCCAGCTACATCTCACATCTGGCCAACGTGCTGCTGATGGAAGACGGCAGTAGTGATGGACAGCCCTGTCTTGGCGTCTATTCGCAAGGAGAGAGTGGCACAAAGCAACCGCGAACCATTTGCACCTTCTGTCTGAGCAACCAAAGGAACGGAGTAAGTGTTGTTTTTGTGTATTTATAAATTCAAAATGTTTCCACAAACGCCAATGTTACAAATACGATTCCAATGCAAGTGACGTACAGTAGGCTTCTGTATGTTTAACCAACGTTGATTAGCCTATATCAATGTTTTGCAGCTAAAAGTTGTATTTCTCACTATATGTTAACATAACGATGTATAAGAGAAAAGTGTATTATAGCCTTACAGCTGTGGATATTGTAATTTAATGCGTTATTGTGTGTGCGTAAAATAACTTTTACGCAGACCCTAACGTTTTTACGCATATCGCTGTAAACGTCCTCACATGACGCTTATTTTTATATTATATATATACATTTGTTATAATGACACATTATATATAAATCAAACTGATTTATTACAGATATCAAATATGAATCTGGCAAGTAGACCTATTTGTTTGTACTAAATACTCTTTTGATAAACATGTTGCTGGTTGAAGATGATATCGAAGCTCTATCAATTTCTACAGCATGATAATTCATATTATTTTCTGTTTTTTCCATGTAAAGGATGGAAAAGAATCTTTAAAATTACGAGGGCTGGGCTCCCTGCGAATGAGACGCTGATTGAAGAAGAATAAATAATCAGCTACCACCTCAAGCATTCTCAGGAAATCAAACCTGGTTATACTGTACATACTGTATACACACATACACCCACACCCACACACACATGCTGGATAGTAAATGTAGCCAAAGAGACCTGTCAAAAATGCAGTGCATTTCTAGTTTAGGATTTTTGTAGTGTGAATGCAAGAGATTATAATAAAATATTTTTTTTTATCAACATGAAAATATGTTCCCTTTACTCCTACTACATCCACTTATTACACATTTATTTTGAAATAAATTTCAACGTTTTGCTAAAGGTTAAATAAATATGTGATAAACTATATTGAAATTGTGTTAAAAACTGAAATATTAATTATTTATGTTATCTTATGTAGTATAAGATACATGTGATATTCAATGAACAAGAATACTTTCTTTACAAATGTTCGGATTGACTTCAAAAAACATATTTCTAACTGTAAAGTTGATGCAAAGTCTACACTCTACATAATATGTATTATTATGTAAATTAGCTTTGTCTGAATAATGTATATGCTATTGTATATTTATGTAAGATACATATCCATTCCATTCAAAAATATTCAATAAGATATACACACACACACACACACACGCACATGCATTCGGCTCCCTGTGTTTTCCAATAGAATTGCCAAGATGTTGTTTATAAAGGCAGTGTAGCCAAAGCAAGGGTTCTGGGTTTCTTGTATCATTGACTGGAGTTTATTTTTTTCAGTCTCATGGTTGCTATTTTTTTTAAAGTCTGGTATCGATTAGTCACGGCATATAGTAGCCCCCTGCTCTGACTGGAGCCCTCAACACAGCTGTTGGTATGTAAAAGAGATAAATCTCTGCTGTGATCCCAGTGGACAGGGAGTGATGGGGTTAGAGGTCAAAGGTCTTGTTGAAGCACATTGTGACTGTGTTAAAGAAGAGAAATTCTTTTGACGTCTTAGCATTGCCGCTCATCCTATTTTATAATGTGGAGCTAGTTGATTGCCTGTTAATCAATATACTGTTAAATACAGTTCCATGGCTGCTTTCATTTGATAAATTACCAAAACCTACATTTCCATATAATGCTATTGTGCCTTGCAGTAGTTAGGATCATGACAGCATTATTACTCACGATTATGATGATGGTGATAATAATAATAATAATAATAATAATAATAATAATAATAATATATAATAATCTAGTCATTCATTATTAATTCTTCATTTAAAGGTATAATAAGTGATTGTAGGCAAATACACTTTGTGTCATATTCAAATATCTCCTTGTGGTCCGCTTGCTTAATATTCTCTGTGCAAAAAAAAAATCTGGTGTTTCTACACAATCCTGGCTCCATAAATATGAACACAAACAAAGTGGTGACCGCACACAACAATATCCTAGCCCTGGCAATGCATTTCCAATGTGTGGGGAGGATCTTCCGAGGGAGCGCATGGTATTTAAGAATTGTTTTAGTTTTGATCGAGTTCAAAGATCAACAGGTTTTCTCCAGAATGACGATTTCATGATGTGCGTATGGCAGAGTGTCGAGCTCAGGTCCCCATGTCACAGAGATACTGCTCTGGGTTTGTGTGTGTGTGTGTGTGTGTGTAAGTGAATGTTGTCCTTTGTGCTTACCGCTTAGGATTCACACGCAGGCAGACATAATGATGTGTGTGGCTTTTGCTGAAAGTAATGTATTTTAATATGAGACAAAACAATCATTCTCAGGTAATTTAGTATGTAGGTAAAGGTACGTATATTCATACAGGATCCAGGATCTTGTTATTTTGTGGTCTCAGCAAGGAGTCCTCTAAGTACAGTTAAGCTGGAAATGGTTCATAACAATGGAGGAATTGGCTGGCTAGGCAAAAGCAATACAGTCTCACTGGACCTCTTTCTTCCTCCTGCAGTCTGAAAGGCCACTGTAGTGATGGGTTTAGCAGGCTGCCTGTGGCTCAGACAGCTGACTGACGCTCTCGTATCGTTCCTGTCGGAGATATCACCTTGAGTCAGAGCGAGAAGAAGAAGAAGAATACCCCGGAGGCTATAAGGAAAGTACATTTCAATGCAGTTAAAAATGTCTGCTGGGGGTCTGGGCCCACCTGCCCTGTCAGCCTAATTAGAATTTGCTGTGCACTGTTTCTCTTGCTGCTGTGAGCCAGACCTCCATTAAATGGCTCCCTGAGGTTCCCTCTGACAGGAAGGTGTCACAGAGGCAGCGGAAGAGAAAACACCAGCGGCCGACCTCTCCGAGGAACTCTCTGTGCGGCAGACCTTGGGTCAGAGCCAGCCTTGACATCGCCCGGCCCTGCATGGGACACAGATGTACATTGCTGGTGCACTCAGAGTAGCAGTGCACAGCAGTGGGTTGCAAAGACCCCCGAAAACAAACACTAAAGTTCATAGTTCCCCCCAAAAGAAAACAATGAACCTACTTAAATAGCACCAGGCATACTACATATATTATACAAACAACCATGAAAACAAATAAAAACATAACTTCATTACTGTAAACTATAAACTTAATTAAAATAATAAGAAAATACATTTTTAATCATAATTATTTTTATTTGATTACAAATATTTTTTAACAAATATTTCGCTTGCGACCAATTTAGTGTGCCTAATCTCAATAAAAAATAAATATATATATTATACAGTATCTACTGTATATACTATACTATATATATACAGTATATATATATATATATATATATATATATATATATATACACACACACATTCCAATATTAGTCACCTGAAAAGGTAAGAAGGATCACACAGATATTCTGGACAAAGTTTATTATCATTGCTCTGATCAAAGCCACTAGGCTGAGCCGTTACCATGGCCAGAACAGTTGAAATTGAGATTGACTTTTTAATGTGTGTAATCTGTGTGTTAACTTTAACTTCTTACCTTTTGGATGATTCATATTGGTACTCATTTTATACTTTTGGTTTAACACATTTTGGGAAGGTGCATCCTACTTAACACCTATACAGTATATACAGTATACACACACATACAGTATATCTACATACTGTATATACAGAATGTGTGTGTGTTTTCTTTTTATTTAGTATTGCCCCCTTCCCCCACTTCCCTATTGTGGATTGATTCATGTTATCACAAGGCAAGAGAAGAGAAAAGCAAATCAGCTTGTACAACAGTATGTGTTTAATGTGTCCCACAGACAAGATGCACCTAAGGGACCACAGCAGACTTTACTAATTTACTCCTATGAGCTTTTTCCCCTCATTTCCTCTGAAACGCGCCTCTTTCAAAAGGGTCCAACAGGAAGGCCTTTAAGGTGAAGTGGAGATAGACTTAAGATGACAAATTAGCCAAATGTACATGTTCAATGTTTGAGGAAGTTAGAAAATAAAAAAGAGAAAACAAAATTACTTTGCTGTTTCTTTCCTGACAAATGTGTAAAACTCACTAAAACGAAACATCTCAATCATGAATAAGCATGATATGTTTAAATATATATAATCTACAGATGGGTGGCATATGGCAATCAGTTTGTCACAGCAACAAATTGCCATAGTAAAGAGAAATACCATTCCCTCTTCCCAGATGAACCATAGGCAAGTTCAAATGTAAAGCCTTTATGGACAATGTTTTGCAGATTCTACAACTACTGTATGTGTGTAGTTGTTGATCAATGAAAGTGAATCACAGAAAACCTTTTAGGGATTATCCAACCTGAATAAGCATCCTGTATATGCATAGGAAAAGCAAGCAAAAGCATACGCTATCATTACATCACACCACATAACCCAAACTCTAATGAAAATGTCATACAGCAGTTTTCTTGGTAGTTTGTAGGTTCTTTAATCTGAAAAACGTTTTTTTTTATTTTTTTTTTATCTATGTAACCTCAAAAAGAAGAAAAAAAAAGAAACATTATTCAAAAAAAAGGAAGGAAGTTAAAAGATGTGTCAGTCTCAACTGGGAGCACTGCCATTATTCCCAGATGGGTGCTTACCGTCAGGCATTGGTAATCCAACAAATAGTTCTTGCTGGAAAATCAAACGTGCACAAGGGTAATCATTTAATAGCATCCTCTCTCATCCCTCAGCATGGGGCGAAGACTATTTCCACTACTCATTGACTGGGATGAGTTGGCCCCTTTTGCAACCTGCACATCAAAAATATGAATGGCTTTGAGACTTTCCTGCTCTGAAACGTGGATACCATGTTTCCGATCTCCCAAGACAAATTTTTCCAGTGACAGAGAAAGCTTGCCTGCCCATCAGGCTCGGGATGAAAAGGGTGTCTGAGGAGCCAGTTATGTCTGCCCTGTTGTTCCCGGCATGCCATGCGCAAACACTTGTTTTCATGCGCCAAGGAGTTTGGCAGAGGCTGGAGAGAATGATGGAGAGCAGCAAATGCATATTGTATGGGAAGGGGAGGTGGGTGGGTTCAAAGAATTGAGAAACTCCCAGAGAAGGATTTCAGGAACAATACAGACCGTCTGGCACAGGCTTGGACGGCACACACCCAGGAATGATCAGACAGCCAAGGCAGACTGATGGGAGAATGCAGTGACTCTTAAAAGGCTTTGCTTTCTTATACAAATAAAAGAGTGTAAGGTGTAATACACATCAATTCATGTGAAAAGAGGACTGCTTTGGGCCAAACGCAATATGTTTTAATCCAGCAATATGGAATATACACTAATTTCTATTGCAAATGGTTATGATAAAAATGTATTTCTCTGGAAAATAGGACTCTTATAATACTCTTACAGTACAGTGCTATATTTCAATGCCTGTTTTAATCAATAACACCGTTCCTCTGAATGTGTGCTTGTTCATGCATGCATGCGTGCATGTGTGCGTTTGTGCGTTTGTGCGACAAGAGTACACTTCATGGGAAAATCTGCTAGAGCATGGCCTATGGGAGGATTGGAGGAACCATTGGGACATTTAATTTCAGCACAGCACAAACAGTCAGAGGATATCCTCAATCAGAGGCGGCAAAGTGCATAGTGAACAACCCCGCTGACAGAAACATGGAAGCTCGTGTTTGCAGCTGGGGATGCTAACGACCTCAGGGAGTACAGTCTGAAGTCACACTTGTGAATTCACTCGCATTCCCCCCAGTAATCAAAAGCACACAATTGCATTACAAATGGATGAGGGATTCTTTTAAAGTAATCTGAAAACTAACGTGGACATTTCTTTCACAGACATTGAAGTTGGCCTTTAATCCTTAAATTATCACTAGGACAAATTTAAAAATATATTAGAAATTCCAACAATTTCTTCACCCACATATTAGGCTTACAGTATGACAAGGGACATTATATATTTAATAGAATCATCACAATAATGATTGAAACCACATTTAATGGGTCATGTGAAATGTGATTCTTATTTCACTGTATTAAATGTTCAACGTAAATACTTTAGTTGTCTTTTTAGCCTACTTGTCACTCTAAGCTAGTAGTTAGGGTGACCAGAAGAACATAACCAACCTACCTCTTGCATAAGATGTACCCATGTGCTCCTTACAGTAATACGTCTTGCAAACATAGGATAATGGACCTTTTGCCAGAAGTGTTAGCCACGCCCAGGAGCATGTATGTGTCGGACAGTTGACCCACATGGCTCTGAGCTGACCATAACATCAGAGATGACTTTGATAACATCCATACATCCAACATTGTGTCATTGTGTAAATAGTGAGAGACATCAGAAAACAGCAGGATTTAGATACCTGATGGTTTCAGTTTCTCATTTAAATTAAATCATTCTTTTTTTTTTTTATAAAACCGTTTACTGCAGTCTACTACAATAGTGATCTGACTTCTACATAAATGTTTAAACCTTCCTAAAAGCTGTTGTATGACAGGATGCAATACCCACAAGATAACCCAGAACTAAATTTTCATAACCTGTCACACTGAAAATGTTGTGGAGATGGAGAAAAGGAGACCAAACTATGTATGGCAATACACTTTTATGGAATTCCCTACCAGCTGATGTTATGGTGCTAATACTGTTTCAACCTGCAAAATCAAACTAAAAACCTATTTGTACAGTGGGGAATTTAGTTAGCTTAGGGGCCTAAATGGCTATACATTGGGCTCCTTTGTGTCGTATTTGTGTGTTTCTGGCCCCTGTTTCTCTTTCTCCGAGTGTGGTGGATGGGAGATGCTGTCACGATCCTGGAGGCTGTGTGGATGGTGCGGCTCCAGCCCTGTGATGTCATCGGGGGAAGTTGCTGCCTTGGTGAAGGACAGCATGTCGATGGCAATGTTCCCTGAACTGGGAAAGAGAACTGTGTGCAGAGCCAATGGATGTATGTTGGTCATCTCCTGCTCGGTGGAGGAGTGTTGTCACAAGGAGATGCTGACATGGTCCCGGACTATGTATGGATGGCAGTGGCTATTACTGCAGAAGCCAAGTCTTTAATACAGACAAGCACTAATGGTTGTTGAATGGTCCTGGTCGTGACTAGTGCTATAGGACATTTTCTTGGACCTGGGACTCAAGTGGCGTCTGTCAGTGTCACTTCCTCTGACCTCGGACTCCTGTGGCGTCTGGTAATGCTACAATTGACAGACCACTTAATTAACTAACTTACAAATGCTTTAAATCTTTCTGATGCGTTCATTCTTAAGTACGGCACAATGTGAAAAGTATTATATGTAGTATTAATGCTACATTTTGTTTGCCTACCATTTCATATTGCATCTTAACTGTCCTGGAAGGGTGCATTCCTCCCTATGTGGTCGCTTCTCAAGGTTTCTTCCATTTATTTCCCCATGGGGTTTTAATGGAAGTATTTCCTTGCCTGGGGAGAGAAGCAGGTTAAGGGGGTGTTGTTTGTTTCCATGTGAAATGTAGGCTGTATATCCCTTTTAGACTGTAATGTGATTGAGGGCTATATACATAAAATTACTTGACTTGAGCTGCCTATGTGACGTAGTGCTAATGAACGGAAGAGGCTGAGACTACTATACAATATATAATGCAGGCTAAAAGTATGTTTCCCCCGGTGTGGGCGGGACTTAAATGCGCTCTGACATCAAAGTAACATTAAAGGTTCTATGCAGGGCTATTCAATTCCAGTCCTGGAAGGCCACTGCTCTGCATGTTGTAGATGTCTCCCTGCTGCAACACACCTTATTCAAATGAATGGGTCATTATCAGGCTTCTATTCATTAGAATCAGGTGTGTTGGAGCAGGGAGACATCTAAAACATGCAGGGCAGCGGCCCTCCAGGACTGGGATTGAATCTATGACATTTAAAACAACAATATATCAGCAAACCATTTTTTATGTAAAGATATGGCAGAGAATGAATTCACACTCCCTCTGTGTGTTGTAAACGAATATCTCTGTTCTTTGTTTTCATTGTGGTCCATCCACATGTGCAGGTGTGTGTGGCCAACAACCATTTGCTTTTTTCTGAGACGCTGGTGCTCTAGTGTGACACCTAGTGGCAAACGGGATAATATATAAAGCCTTTAAAGGTCTGTTATACTATCTCAAACTCCATATTTCCTCTCCAATTCACTATACAGTACGGCTATATTTTTCAGGATATGTGGCTGTAGCAAGAGAGGTATAATATGGCAGGCAACTGCAGTGGAAGAAGTAGAGATAAATGCAAACCACTGAGCTTGTGCCATGCACAAATAAACCTAAATAATGTTCTTGTCACACTGGTTTCACATATTACACATATTACATGTGTTACTGAGTGTAAGACATGTAATACAGCTGCAATGAAGGAGGGTGAAGGGAGTCCAAGGATCTACTTATTACCATTGATGTGGTCCATGTTCTATACCTCCCTGACTTGATTGTGTCAGTTGCTCCTGAAGGATGCATTGTTTATTCCAGAGGGTGCAATCCAAAGACCTTACTCTTCCTTTTTCCATAAAGCCAGCCTCCTATTAATAACCATATATCGACCTCCTTTGTCAACAAGAGCGACACATACAAATAATATGGTTGAGGAGAAACAATGGGGAGTTCCCTGAGATGAAAATAACAGGATGAGCAATCATTTAAGTGAGCCTGCTGACTGACTGTGACGTTGACTGGAGAAAGCCTACTCACTGACTACTGTTGATGGAACAAATGATTAGCACTTGCATTTGAATTGCAGTAAGCATTTACCATTGAAAACTGCGTTTTTTAAACGTTATACTGCCACCTGGTGGCCTACATGCAGCATAATAATGTTGCCAATGCAACCTCTACCAGAATGTCCCTCTATCTACAGTATATGTAATAGCCTACTGTAGATAGAAGTCGTTTATTCTCTCTTTACATGCATATTAAGCTATTCAAATGTCCATATCAAGTGAGTGTACATGTTACATTGTAATTAAGGCAGTATTACATTTTTATATTGTGTATGTTTGGTCATGTTGTTTTTTCTGTAAAAACACCACTTAACAGTAGATCGCATATTAACTCACAGAATCCACAAAAGGCTGAATAACTAGTGATAAATGCTGTGTATTAGGCGCATGTATATCAGTATACACCCTTGCCTTAATGCTGTGGAAACTCCCTGTTCACAGGAAATGCTGTGGGTTTACTGTAAAACGAGAGGCAAGCATAGGTCCACAGCACTGTATTCAACATGGTGAACTTGATCATGCTTGTGGGGGTGAGTACACACACCTTCATGCTGCAATATAAATGAATATAGACCCAATCTATGACATGTAAAGCAGAATGTAACAATATCATGATGATTTCCAAATGGTTTAAAGTTACAACATATGTTATTTAAACTGCATTGTGAGTTATACTGTATTTTATAAAGGCTACAGCATATAAGCCTAGTACCAGCACCCATAGAGACCCTAAACAAGGTACCTTTAGATAAAGTGCTCTCACTAGTCGTTCTCATCAATGTTGTCTGCTGTTAATGGTGATTTTATATGCGGGTAATGTATGTTTTGGTGATGTACAGTGCTGTGAAAAATGTATCCCTCTGGAACAAACAACTCGGTCAAAGCATGTTTATGTGTTTTTCTGTCAGATGATGTTGGTGCGTTTCAGCCAGAGTCACAGAGAGATTTCTGCAGACTGTAATAGGAATATTTCTCTACCATGTGATGAAATTAATAATACCAGTGTTCGTACTTTGACATGGTATAAGGTCAGTAAAATAAGCATTTTTTATAATATATATGTATACAGTATATATATGTTTGTGAAAACATCATAATATCCTTTTGTTTTGAGAGACCATGCTAACTTACAATACATTTTTTTAGGTCATCCAGGGGAAACGATTAGGCATTGTCATGAACATTAATAGTATTGTGAAATATTTTAACTTTTCTCGACCAGTTTTATTTGGGGAAGAACAAAGTCTGTTTCTTCCTAATGTAAGTCCTGGAGATTCAGGAATCTACGAGTGTGACATTGGGGCAAACATAGACTATAAGAATTTGCGGTCAGTTGTAACCCTAACTGTAACAGGTACCTTCAAAATTTCTAAAATATTAATTTAAACATTTTAACTTTATGGAGATACCAATTGTCTCTAAATATGTTGACATGGTTTACATTTAACATTCCCATCTTCCTGTTAATACTGTGTTTTTTCCCAGAATGTGTTTCTTTAATTTACACGACTTCACTGACAGATAAGATTATATATGAAGAGTTTTCAGTTTTATGGATTATTGTAGGCCTCTTGATAGTGGGCCTTCTCAAAACTGCTGTGTCTCTCACTACTATTCAGGTAAATCTATGGCATTTTTCCTTATAGATTATATATTTTTTCAAATGATTTCAAGATAACTATTCTACCTATACTTATACATATGTTTTCTGTTTAATCAGGCTCAGGCTTTAGGTGTTATTTCCTCTTAAAGAGGTCTGACTTTACAAAATGTAGGTGTGATTTTCAAGTAAACATTGTTTTTTCATTTACTCAGGTTGCAAAAGCCATTTGCAAGAAAGTCTTCAAAGAGAACACCACAATGGTGGGATTGAGTTCAATGTGAAAGTAATATGGTATTTAGAACAGTGGTATTTGGTATTCAGAACAGTGTGCCATATAAAAAGTTGACTGATACTACCGTCACAAGTTAGCACTAGTCAGGGCATTATCAGAAATGAGAGGAAAGAACAGGTTATTTCTGGCACAATGTGTTACCATGCAAAAAAATGTTTTTACAAATTTACATTCACATAGGCAATGATTGTATTTATTTAAGTGTTGACATAATGTCAGCAAATGTGAATAGATTTCACTTTTGTGTTGGAGTTCATGTTTGTCTACTGTGTAATTAAGTTGTGTAATTATGTCCTCATGTCTATTTTGAATTATTCTATAAGGAAGCACATGTTGAATTAAGTTGTATTTGGCTAATACACAGCAACTCTCAGAGGTACTGTAATTACTATATGGAGCACATAAGCATGGTTGGGAAGTAGCTAATTACAAACAAAAAAACAGTAACTGTAATCCATCACAGCTACAAGATAAAATAGTGGAATCAGATGACAGGTATTTTTTAAAGATTAGATAATTACTTCTAGAACTACTTTCAAATTTAAAAGGGAAGTTTGCAGAAGAAAAATTAATAAAACATTCGGCTGTTTTTTATTTACCTTTCATTGACAATTATTAATTGAAATTAAATCCTACTTTAATCTGATTCCCTGATCAAAATAAACGGTCACAAAAATAGAAAGATTTGGCGCACCATCGCAGTAAATTTATTTTGTATGGCATTTCAAAGAACAATGTTTAGGCCTGAAGAAATCTAAAATTAGCCTAATGGAAAATCATCAGATTATGTTATTAAATTTAGGTAATCCAAATATTATGTTACAGATTATAATTTTAGTCTGGTAACTAGTAACTGTAATGGACAACATTTAAAAAGTAACCATAATGTATCCTACCCAGCACATAAGACATTGCAGTTGAATATGAATGATTAAATAACAGAGATGTTTGTATAATATTTGTATTTATTGATACATTTTCCTTACTATAATTCACTTGTAAAACTGCTTTTCTAAACCTGTATTAATATTTAAAAAATATAAGACAGGCTACAATTCGAAACAGAAAAAAATATTTATGTTATCTCAGTGTGTTATCAGTCCTGTATGGATTTAGTCAGTTGGGTATGAAAACCTGCTGTGTTAGAACACATTCAGACCAAGGTTGTCACAGCATTTTAGGAATCCTCCTCTAATTAAAGAATAGTGGTTTTGATCTCATACAATGAGTTCCACTGATTTTCAGCATTATATAAAATACAAAGGTTATTAATTTGAAAGGCAGTGAAGAGTCTCTGGTTAAAGATCATGCAAAGCAAATACAGAGATTTACTTGGAAATACTTTATATATGTTTGAAATCCATTCATTTAAACATTTGAAAACACTGTTAGCTATGTAGTATTGTATTGTTAGACCGTTAAACTGTATTTCAGAATTTCTCTGTTTAGGATATTTTGGGAGGGCCAGAAATGGGGGACTATTATACGTAGATGGTCCCTCAATTTGCATACCTCTCCCCATGACACCCAAGGGGTCAACACCTTTCTATGAGTTGATGCAAGCTATGGGCGCCGCCATTTTGCGATTTGATGCCAAAAGCAACATTTTCCCCATTGACTTCAATATTAATCTAAAGCTGTTAAATCTTGTAAATTAGTTGTTGCCATAAGTTTTTTTTTTCACTATATATAAAATTATGTCAGCGAAAGCCCAACGTCCATAATTGCCTTGAAATTGTATATATCTTTAAAATAAATATCTTTAAGAGACTGCGTCCTAGCAACCAATTTCAGAATAAATCCTCACAAGCTCAGTGTTGCGTAGTACGGAGCTAGCTTGCTGCTTGCGGGAGAAGCTACTATGTTTATAAGAGAAGAAAGGTGCTTGTTTTTGTTCTTTAAATTATACTAGTTGTTTCACCACAGGAAGTGCTCTCATTGTTTCTTGGTAAGTGTTATTATTGTATTATTGCACACATAGATCAGCAGTGATCCATACTTGCCAGATACTGTAATAGTACCGGTAGCTGTATACTGCAATGCCCGTCAAAGGTTTTAGATGTAGAATTATCGTACGCTCACCACGCCCAGCGTCAGGAAAACCTCTGCCCGGACACCCCCTGGTGGATACAGTGGTAGCCCATGTGGGCACTAATGATATACGAAAGCAGCAGTCTGAGATTTTGAAACAGGATTTTATCCAGCTCTTTGAGATATTACAGGAGGCCAGACTGACTATCTA
>JAODTR010042139.1:0-19575 GCA_025399935.1 Amblyopsis rosae | reverse complement strand
CAGAGCTTGCTGATGTTGCTCGGGAAAGGGACGTTTGGGGTCCCTTGCTGAAGCTGCTGCCCCCGCGACCCGACTCCTGATAAGCGGGAGAAGATGGATGGATGGATGGAAAATTGGGAATCGACCAGCCACTCTGGCTGGTGGGCAAATAAGTTAATTTCCCACCCTGTAACCCATTGACTGCATAACGTGACTAGACCATGGCAATCATGGCGTTGAGAAACATGCATGGTTTCTTTAAGATAACTCCTCTAAAAGATTGGATATTCTAGGAGCTTGCCAGACATAGAAACAAAATACAGAGGTAGGACATTTAATCGAACATTTCATAAACTACGTCCTGGTTCAGCTGTTATGTCTAGAATGTAATGTCCATGTGTTTTGCCAGGTAGCTAGCTAGCTCGATTTGTTTACTTTGCAGCAGTAGCACCAGCGATGCGCCACCCAAAATATAACTTGTAGGCTGGCAGGTTAAACCTAATCAATCATAAGACTCAGGGCTCACTCCACACACATACGCACACAGAGCTCGTGAGGGAAAGATACAGCGGTGGAGAGTTTGAGAGTTGACAAAAACTACACGTTACTCGAAGTACAATAAAACCCTCGCCAGTAAAAAGGCAACAAGAGTAATCCGTGCAAAATACGAACAGACTCTAAATTATGAAAATGATTGCAGTAAAGAGCGTGATTTTAATAACGATATAAATACAATACAGCATACAATACAGCATAATTTAAGACGGTAGATGTTTTTCTATCGTCATACGTTATATATCGTTTTATCGCACAGCCATACTGGCTGTTTATCGTGTGTACTGTATGTTTTCTTATACTAACAGGTTATGCTAAACCATTGAATGAAGTTATGAGTGGGAACCGCTGATCCAGTGGCCTGGGCTAGTGGCTTAGCCTGTTTAACAACTTTGCTAGAAAATAGTAATGATAGCTTTAGTCACTTTAGACACAGAGTGTAAACGGTAATTATTTATGTACATATAAAGGCCTAGATCAAATTACTTTATTATTTCTGCACAGCCACTGGTTACATTTTGTGTGCTGGTTGTCAAGGCAAATAACCTGCAGGATTCTAACAGACCATGTTTCAGGTTGATCTGTGTGAGCTATTAAACATGTTGAGCTATGTAATTTTGGCATTGCAGCATTGTAAAACCATTTTAAGAAATCCAATTTGGGATCCAAACATATTACTTCAAATAGTTTTATTCAAAGAGCTTTATTGTTTGCACAGCCACATGAACAGTTACAAAGTTTCAAAACAAAGTAAAAAAAAAAAAAAAAAGATACAGTTGTAGCAAAGCCGATTGATTTAAGACTTTCCAATAGTTTCAAAATTAACTTGGGACTCTTCGACTGCAGATTTTTCAAATGAAGTGTGTCTAGACCCAGTCTGGCCTAATCTTAAATATTAGTTTTATGTCTCCAAATGTGATGAAAATCACAACATATCTATCCAAGAAACAAGTCTTACTTTTCTGGCAAGAACAAGGGGTCTCTCCTTAAGATCAGTTCATTTAACAAAATAACTACAATTTTGATATTTCAACTTGGTAATACCTCTTGGTACTGTGGTAGCATTGAATGTTTAAACTAATGTACAATTTGTTTCCCAGATAGTTTTGCCAATTATAGCCTAAACATAACAATTTCAGGTTTTTAGCCTCTCTGCAACTTTAAATATTTTCAAAATTAGCAGAATAAACCATATTCATATAAATGTAATATTAATGTAAATTATTCACACATGGTATTTGTATGGTCATAATAGTTCATGCATGATTTTAAGCTGCTGTTCTGCAAAGGTAATCATACCAATAAATAGTGTCTGGACATCTATAGAAGAAGGAAAGCAACCTCAATGTGCCCATCCAGATAATACCTGTAGGTGGTATTATATATATCTATATATATATATATATATATATATATATAGTTTGACTGGTACTGAACATGAGTGTGCATCAATTCAGCTTCTACCTCAAGGAAACCAGTGCTTTCAGCAGATACAATCCTACAGAGGATGCTGTTACAGATTCCCTTGACGGGGTGATTCCCAAGTGTGTGCATGTTTTTGTGCACATTTGAAGTACCATGTCTTCTGTTAAGTGACACTGTTTCTCTCTCTCTCTGTCTGTATTTCTGTCTGTCTGTTGCTCCCCCCCCACCCCCCCCACCCGTGTAGCATACTGGAGGTTCTGGCTTTGTGTTACGGTGGTCTATGAGCTCTTCCTCATCTTCATTCTGTTTCAGGTGGGCATGCCAAAATAAAAGTACAATCACACATTTTTAGTATGATGCAACGGGTTTGTCCCGCTTTCTGTCCTGTTCCCAACTTCATTCTGTGGCTGCTTTTTCTCACATACACAGACCAGAATGTGAAAACTCCATGATGAAGCAAATACTAGCAGCAACATGCAGTTTGTTATGTACTTCTCTTTGCTGTGTGTGCGGTACTAAAATAAGTCAGTGACTGACTTTATTTCTGGGACTGTATCAGCAATCTGACCGCTATTTAAAATGGAAACGCAAGACACGCATGGTATTAATACATAAAAGATGCGTCAAATGTCTGATGCGATGCTGCCGTTGTTCCCTTCAACCGCTAAGACGGTGCACGATGGCAGACAGTTCATGAAGTACATTGACCCCAAGCTGGGCGTGCCCCTTCCAGAGCGTGACTATGGAGGCAACTGCCTCATGTACGACCCTGGCAACACCACCGACCCCTTCCACAACATCTGGGTGAGCCTCTGTCTCACAGCATCCGTGCTTACATACTGTATACTATACATTCATACATTGTTGGTAGATGCAATATGCTAGCAAGATAATTTGAAAACCACAACATTGGCTGTTGCTAGCAGGTGTGGAAACTGACCTAGTCTTGACCTAGGCCTGAAATTTGATTATTCTTTTATTAATATGAGTGCCAGTGTAGGGTGAATTAGTTTCATATGCATTTGACAGAGGCCTGAGTTGGCACGCTACGAGGCGTTGCACCCTGTAGTAACAAGTTTGTCGGTCTATTCAGGACAAGATGGACGGCTTTGTTCCCGCTCACTTCCTGGGCTGGTACATTAAGGTGAGTGACAATGAGTCATTTCCATAAAGCTGGAGCATGCACGCTGGAGAAAGATTGATAGTTGAACTCAACATCAGAACAAATTAGTATAAGCTCATTCCCCCCCTCCCCACACACACACACACACATTGAAAGGCTAGAATAGCATTGTGTGGTGCGGACTGCAGTCCGCACCACTTGGTATGCGTTCCCACTTACAGAGAGGGCTGTGTAGGAAGTAGGAACACCTGATTATTTGACAGCGCATGCTGAATCTGACAAAACGTATTGGATTATGATCGCACACCACACCTTTTTAAAATGTGACCTTAGATCCCACACTAGTTTGAAAGTACTCCAAGATGCAAGAACTCTGACGTAGTGCTGGAAACATATCAGGAGTACAGTGAGCCACGTAGCAAACCTTAGGTGTTGATCTCCTCGTCTCTCCATCAGACCCTGATGATCCGTGACTGGTGGATGTGCATGATCATCAGCGTCATGTTCGAGTTCCTGGAGTACAGCCTGGAGCACCAGCTGCCCAACTTCTCAGAGTGCTGGTGGGACCATGTACGTGCACTAGCTGCAGCACAGCACATAGACATTTTTTTTCGTTTACGTGATTATTTTGATATTTGATATCATTGTTACTGATGAAAGCCCAAGCGACATTCGTTTGGCTGCCAGCAACAGCTACTACTTGGCTGCATTTTACTGTGCATGTGGCAGACAAACGTGTTGGAACTACCACGCTCTACTACTACAGTGTGAGCACACACAAGCCAGCTTGTAGAAACCAGAATGAGCCGGACCATCATCAACGTAGCTTTTCTCTCTTTATTCCTCTCGCTGCGTGTTTGTTGCACTCCAGTGGATCATGGATGTGCTGGTGTGTAACGGCCTGGGGATCTACTGCGGGATGAAGACCCTGGGCTGGCTGTCTATGAAGCCCTACCAGTGGCAGGGTCTCTGGAACATTCCTACGTACAAGTAAGGGCCCCCAGCAATAGGGAAGAGCACACATAATCTGTATAGAATTATGTGTGGAGTCTAGACGATTCCCGAGGGGTTCCCTTTCAACGCGCTTATCATATTCTGTGGCTGTGAGAATGTTGACATTTCGTCAATAAATAAAAAGCTTCTCCTGTCTGCCCCAGGGGGAAGATCAAGCGCATAGCCTTTCAGTTCACGCCATACAGCTGGGTGAAGTTTGAGTGGAAGCCGGCCTCCAACCTCCGTCGCTGGCTGGCAGTGTTGGGCATCATCTTCATGGTAAGAAACAGGCTGGGGCTCTGCTGATCTGGGACGTCATAGATGTCAGGATGGTCTACTCCCAGCCAAAAGACGTGCTGTGTGCCAATTGACTGTATAAAAACATGGACACCGTTATGACAGCACCTAATTTGCCCCTGCCAATCGAGGTTGTTCTCACCCCCTTATTGTTATGTCTGTTTGGCTGGTAGAGGCTATCTGAAATAGTTCTAGAAAAATGTAGAGGAAAGGAAGACAATGGGTAAAGGACAAATATGCCTTCTGTCGTTTAGTTATTTCGTCTTTAGGGAATGTATGCACGTTGGTGCCTCTAGTTCCCGCCGCCTCCAGCCTTATCATTGGCTGGTATTCTAACTTAATTCTATATTCCCTTTCCCAGTTCCTTCTGGCGGAGCTAAACACGTTCTACCTGAAGTTTGTGTTGTGGATGCCTCCAGAGCATTACCTGGTGCTCCTCCGCCTCGTCTTCTTCGTCAACGTGGGCGGCGTGGCCATGAGGGAGATCTACGACTTCATGGACGACCCGTGAGTGAACGCAGCCTGGGGGTGGAGTGGAAGGGTTTGGAGCAAGAATGTTACCGGGCCGGTTAGATGCATGCTAGTCTCGCAGAGCCAGCCTTTACTGAGCTAACTGCCTCAAGATACGCTTACTTGACAGGAGGTATTTTGATTGACATGCACAACAACCAGCTTAGATAAGTAGGCTACTTTTAGTGCTTAAAATATATAAAAAGTGAAATTTATAAATAAAGCAGGCTACTGCACTAGCGTCGCACCGGAATTACAGATAAAGACATCATGAGTGACAATGCTAACAGCCAGTAAAAATATACTTCTCAATTTCAGAAAGCGCTGTCAAGCTTACAGGGGTCTGTGCATTAGACGTTCAGCACAGAGTTGCCTATTTGACTTTGTGCTAATGGATGGAAGAGGCTGCAAATGACATTGGCTGTGTAACCTTTCACATGACCTTTTTATTTTGAACATCCTAGCAGTAGCCAGTAGTCAGTCAGGGAACTTGAAATGGGTCCTAAACAAACAGGGCTCGGTATCAGTTTTGTTGGCAGGAAGTCAGAAGCTAGCAGCTAGCACAAACGGTGCTACCCAGGCTATGATGTAGCCTCATGCCTGTTTTAAACAGTAGTACACACAAACACCTTCACACGCATTCGTGCTCGCTCACAGGAAGTTCCACAAGAAGTTGGGCCAGCAAGCCTGGCTAGCGGCGGCTATCACCGTGACGGAGTTCCTCATAGTCCTCAAGTACGACCCCAACACTATCATGCTGCCCATTCCCTTCTTCGTCATGCAGTGCTGGGTTCTGGGAATCCTCCTCATCCTCACCTGGACCGTGTGGCGATTCTTCATCCGGTAAGAGACAGACTGGGTGATGAAATGTATTGCTAAATCGCTTTTCACAGATAAAAATGTTATTAATGATGTACAGGGCTAATACTGTATATACAGGTGCATCTTAATAAATTAGAATATTGTAGAAAAGTCAAGTAATTTAAATAATTCAATTGACAAAAAGAAACTAATATATCATGGATTAATTACACACAAAGTGAAATAGTTCAAACTGTATTTATTTTAATCTTTCTGATTACGGCTTATAGCTTATGAAAACCCCAAATTCAGTATCTCCGAAAATTACAATATGACACAAGACCAGTGAACATCCATCCATCAAGTGAAACCAATTTTAATACAGACATGTCGGCCTTCTGAAATTTGTTTGTTTGCGTACAAGCACACACTAAAACTGCATCTATACGAGGTGGCATGGAATCAATCAGCCTGTGGCACTGCTGAGGTGTTATGGAAGCCCAGGTTGCTTCGATAGCAGCCTTCAACTTGTCTGCATAGTTGGGTCTTGTGTGTATGGGGTTCAGGTCAGGCGAAGTCAGTAATCCCATGGTTATTGAACCAGGTATTGGTACCTTTGGCAGTGTGGGCAAGTGCCAAGTCCTGCTGGAATATGATATCAGCATCTCTATATAGCTTGTCAGCAAGATGAAGCATGAAGTGCCCTAAAATGTCCTGGTAGATGTCTGAGTTGACTCTGGACTTGATGAAACACAGTGGACCAACACCAAAAGATGACATGGATCCCCAAATCATCACTGACTATGGAAACTTGGATTCTGTGCATTCTGTGCCAGAGTCTTCAGACTCTGGGACATTTTTTGCTAAATTAAATGCAAAGTTGACTTTAATCAGAAAAGGAGGACCAACTGCATTACACACTCCATTCATAAATTAAATTATCTGTTTAATATGTATTATATTTAAATGTAAATGCTAAATATTAAACAAACCATGCCTACGATTAGAATACTTGGTATGATCGAGCTCCATTTTCTTCACTGTGTCTATCTAATAAGTCTATGTTGTGAAGCCTACTTAGCTGACCAGGCTCAGGAAACCTTTGCAGGTGTTTTGAGTTAGATAGCTGATTAGAGTGTGACACCTTGAGTCTACAATATTGTACTATTTCACAATATTCGTGTTTTCGGGAAATATCGTACTGAATTTGGGGCTTTCATGAGCTGTAAGCTGTAATCAGATTGATTAAAACAAATACAGGCTTGAACTATTTCACTTAGTGTGCAATTAATCCACAATATTTCTGTTTCACTTTGTCAATTGAATTATTTAAATTACTTAACTTTTCCACAATGTTCTCATTTATTAAGATGCACCTGTACACTGTGCAGAACATCACGACCAACAGCCAAACAGGACGGAGGAAAGTTTAGCAAAATGAAGCACGTTGTTTTGCCTAGAACTCTATGGAACACTTACACCACCATGAATATTACTTTTTTTTAATTGCTTTTGTTTCAGTAATTTTCTGTTCAGTATTGTCCCCTCCTGGTATTGTCTATTCCCAGCATGTTAAGCTTTTTATCTGTTCTCCCCTCCACCCCTCTGTGCCTACCTCGCCAACCCCTCCTGTCAGTGCTACACAGTGTGTCCAGTGAGGTAGGTGTGGGTGGGTGGTTGTGGGTGTGGGGGAGAGGAATTTGCATCACAGGTTTGGTGCTCTTCTTCTGTTGTCCCAATCATTGCAGCACTTTGGTATCCCTCACACCTATATCACCCTGTCACTGAGATCTGTTACCTGCGGTGGTTCTCAACATAAGGGCTCATCCCTCGAGGGGTCGCAAGTTGCTTTTCGAGGGATCAGAGTTGAATTTTGGGATTGTTATTATTCTGGAAGGTTTTTCTTACCAAGATGTAAATCTCTTCTTTTCTGGACGCATGGGTTATATAAGTGTGAGAACCATGTAGGAAACAGGTCCCTTTTCACATGGATACAATGGATTGTACCCAGCATGCTTTTCTGCTGTGGTTTGTTTTCTCACCTCACATCAATTATGTAGACTTGAGACTCGAGAAGCAAATACGTTGCTGTGCGAGATCGACTTGCACATGTTGCTTTATGACTTAACCTGAGACATGAATGCAAAAACCTCAGATTTGTTCAACAACAAAGCAATATTATATTCTGAAAATTATTAACTTGTAATAGTACAATTAAAGTTGGAAGTTTTTTTTGTGTGTGTGCATGTCGAAAAGTAGAATGTCGTCATGATAGGATTAATATGTGGTTGTTCTATTGAAGTAACATCACAAGACCTCGGCCATAAGGCAAAGGTGGTTTTGGAGAGACGCTGACCTTAATCAGTTGTGGGCAGAACCGAAAGTGTGTTCAAGCTAGGAGACCTGCATATCTTACTCAGTTACACCAGTCAGGAGGAATCTGTCAAAATTCTAGCAGCTGATTTTGAGAAGCTTGTGGAAGGCTACCTGAAACATTTGACCCAAGTTTAACAATTTGAAGGCAATGCTTTCAATTACTAAGTGTATGTAAACTTCCAACTCTATAATTGGCGATCATTTAATCATAGCCTCTTATTATTCTTGTGTTATTCTGATATTATTCTTAGTGTTATTTTGACATTACACATTAATAAAATAACGTAATGATCCTAACTTGCATAAGACAGAAATTGAGGTATTTCTTCTAATGTATACGTAAACTTACGACTTCAAATGTACTTGCCTCCCGGTAACCAGACTCCAGTCCGGTCTGAGCTGTCAAACCTGTCGACAATCCTTTGTGTGCTTCTTTAAAAAAAAAAAAACATTCTGGAATAACCACTGGATGTGTCTTCCAGTTTAAACCTAGAGCAAAATACTGTATATAGTTAGCAATACTATCAAATAGCTCTGATACTTGAGATGACTTCTTCAAAATATGGGACAATACTTGGATTTATACAAAATGTAATTTATACAACTCCTCTTTGTTGTTAATAGATGATTGCAACTGACGTGTTTAATTCTGGAGTTGTTCCTTACCGGTAATTCTGTAAACTTGGAAAATATTTTCCAGACTTTGATCTAGTATCTGATCTGTTATTTCTTGCAAAAAGGACACATTACAAATAATGAATAAAATGTATTAAAATAAACCAACGGATCACTTACATCTGGCCAAGAAAATGTAAACACTTCATTACCTTATTAGATGTTAAGGGTTTGTGAATGCATCATATCTGAATGCCCTGTGCTGTTGATACTTTTGGGGCACAAGTAACTAGTTTATCTTTGCAAAAGGTAAAGGTGCTTTTTTGTCACATACATGTAGCAAAAATCACCCTCTGCATTTAACCCATCCCTCAAGGAGCAGTGGGCAGCCACTGTGCAGCGCCCGGGGACCAACTCCAGATGGAATCCAGTTCCTCTGGTCACTGGCACTGACGTGTTTTTTGATAGTGGGGGAAACGAGCAAACCCACGCAGACACAGGCCGAACATGCAAACTCCAGACAGGCTGGGACGATCAGGGTTCGAACGCAGGACCTTTTTCATGTGAGGCCAGAGTGCTGTCCACTGCACCACCGTGTTGCCCAGTGTCTGCTTGTCAAGTTGTCATGGTTACTATGGTGGTCTGAAAATATACCAAGAGTAGGGGTAACTGTATAAAGTAGCAACGTGTGACTGGCCTTTTATGAGCTCTTTAACCAGATAAATGAACAGTCCAACATCTCTTGGCGGCTGAACACGCTTATTCATTTACTTTTATTTTATAAATAATTCACAGATGGCTGGTTTCCTTAAGTTACCTGAAGGAAAGATCAGATGTCAATGTGTAATGATATGCTTATTAACATTTAATCAATCTCTGGCTTGTGAAAATATAGATGTTCTTTTAATTTAGCCTGTACCCACTGTAATGTGTTAACTAAACTTTATGGTTATTAAATGTAATAGTTAATATGGCCTACCAGGCCACCAGGAGGCACCAATCGACTTTAATGAAAATCAAGAACCATTTATTATTATTGATCAATTGGTAACAATATCTCATATGGTCAATATTAAAAACGATCAACAACCTGATAGAAATGTTAATGTATTAATAGAAAACAAATATCAAACAATACATCACATGAGCTAATCATATAAGGCACAAACTGTGCCTGAGGAGACAATATCCTCTTGCCAACACAATAAATGAATAATATAAGTTTGGACATCATGGAATCGACTCTCACAAGCCTATTTATTTGGGATGTAGTACTATGTCATTAAATGGGCAGAAGAAAGTGTATATATAAATTCTATCCGACACGACCAGCTGGGAGCAAAGAATGCTGCATGCAATCTCTCAGAGGATGCAGGAACCAGCAGAAGCAGAAAAGGTGTATAGACCGTGAGGCTTGGTGCAGTGCGAGTCAGCCGTGATGCGTTGCTGGCTGCCTCAAAGCGGGGATGCTGGTTCAGCGTCGTCCTTGTAGTTTAATCTTGACCTCCGCTCTTGATGTAAGGGAGCAGATTGCCTGCACAGGCGTTCCTATAGCTGGCAGAACCGGCCCCGAAATGGGTTTGAGACCTTTGAGCACGTATTGTCCCAGTTTTTGCCTGTTGTAAGCCAAAGGCACGCTGTAGGCTAACGATGAGGGCCGCAAAGTGAGTCTATAGGTTTTGTGCCATGGGAAAATGTGGTTCCGTGAGTTATTAGGCTAAATCGAATTAGACAACTGGCATATTTTTCAGCTAGTGCGAAACACATTTTCTAGCCATAACATGGGTCTGTGTCTATATACAGTATGTCCTCCCTAACAGTCAGTGTGAATGACCCACACCTACCATGCACTTAGTTTAGATGATAATCTAAACTAAGTGACCTCCTACACTGAGTCTGGGATTGTAGAAACCTAAATAAACCACAAGTAAACTAGCAACAGGCAGATACACAAACTTGCCTTTATTTTATATTTGATGTTGATGTGTGCTTGTGTTTGCATGCTCAGGTAAAAGAGTTATGTCATTATTTTAACCCCCCTCCCTTCCACCCATGTGAATAGTGACATCACGCTCCGCTACAAAGAGACCCGGCGCCGCAATCAGGAAGCCCCAGGGGAGCGTGAGCTCCAAACGGGCAGTGGCAGCCCCGTGGCCGCTTCTGGGCGGAGCAAACTCAACGGCGGCTCTGATTCGCCGCGGTTCAGGAAGTCTTGAAAGGAACACCCTGTCCAATGCTGTCGGATAATTCAGTAGGAAGCAGTCAGAAAAGAAGTAAAGAATGAGAAATGAAGAAAACGAGAAATGCATCATAGACTGTTGTGCCTACCTGAACCTATTAGCATCATTCCCATGCTGACTGTTCACTGGTAACTGTGATGGTGGTGATGATGATGATAATTGTGTGTGTGTGTGGGGATGGGAAGGGGAAATGGAATGGATAGACCATTTTTAGTCGGCTGTGTTGTGTAGTTACACTCACTACAGGGAATTGCCTCATTGTATTTTTTTTTTAAAGGACTTTAGTGGGGGAAAGTTACAATAGAGAATATACATTTAGTTATTTATCATTTGTAAACTAAAAACAATGTGGGTGATGAATTTTAAGTTTAGCGGCTGAAAATTGGCCGATTCTGGTGCGTGCATGTGTGTGTGTGTGTGTGTAATGAGTTGGAGAACAATGATCAGAAGTTGTTTTAATCACCTGTCTGTTCTGTGATCAGGAGAGATGGACGTGAGCAATATGGCTTCTAGCCACATGTTTTTGCCTCATCCCGTTTGTTGTTTTGTTAGTACAGCATATAATGAAGTTCAGGTGGATGGGCCGGGGTGGGGGGAGGGAGGGAGACAGCTGTTATTGTCCACCGCTATGCAATCTCCAATCCCAACCTGGGCCTTGCTCAGGCTGGGCACCATAGTACTAAGCACCAGTGCAAACTGAGCTTCACACTAGGACACAATGTATTCAAATTGGTCATGGGCGTTTATTGAAACACTGCTGGTGTCCTGCAGTCATTACCTTTCAAATATTTTAATAAACGTTTGAGGTATGTCTTGAACCAAGGTTACAAAACTATTTTGTTTACAGTAATGCAGTAACCATTTTTAATGTACTAGTGGTCAGATTTATCTGGGTGCTTAGCAAAATTGAGCCTCTGAACAAGTTTCAATACTAGTTGTAGATATGACAGATAGGAGTCACAAGCCATTCTGTCCTCCATGGCTTTGTTCTTGAAAAGCTGTGTTTGTCAAAATGTAGGCTATAGCATATTCAAGTATAGTGTCTTAAGTGCTAATATATATGCTTTAAGGCATCTAGTTTTGGTGTGTATTTAGTAAATGTTTAGGTTTGGATACTTTTGGAAGACACTACAGAATAGACCTTAAACACTAGATCAAACTGAAGATGTACCACCTAAAAGAAAAACAGGTTTGCTTGAGAACACAATAGCACTCCAATAAGGTCCATGACAATCACAGTACAGATACATAATGGAGCATGTTGGAACAGTGATTGAAGAAATATCAGCAAATTCCAAATATAAACTAATAGAAGTGTTCTATGCCATATGGTCTTCTGTATTGAGAATTTGCATTTTGTTTTGATTGAATTAACTACTGATATTGTATTGGTCTACTACAGATTGAGGAAGAACCAACATTTTTGGCGCTGCCATAGTACACCTCCAGCCAAAGCTTGAACTGTATTTTTCTGAAGCCATTCAAGATCTACTCAAGCACATGGAAAGATTTTGCTACTTTTTATGATGTGTCAGGCATGTCATCCTAAACCTTTCTTTTGCAAGATTGTATAGATTACAACAGTAAGTTTCACATTATTTCATGCTAAATATTAAAAAGGATGCTGTATGTCAAATATCTAGTCCAAACTGCTTATTTTTTCCAACAGAAAATTTTAAATTAAACCAGCTGTTCCCAATTACCTAACTTTATATAATTTTTTATTTTGTAATGTTTGTTTGGTCAGCTTTGCCAAATAATACAATACCAATCTTTCATTGAAATTTATCAAATTAAGAGAATGTCCTTGGTTACTACACAATTTACTTAGTTGACTCAACTGCAATATATTGAATCAGGCATGTTGTCTACAAAATATATCTACCATTAAGTCTTTGTATTCTGGTCTTGTCACTTGTGTTGTGTGCGAGCAGGCAATATTGTATAGTCAGATATTTATGGTAAATGGACTGCTTTTTATATAGCGCTTTACAGTATTTTGGGGGGTGGGTGGTGGTGGTAGTAGTAGTAGTAGTAGTAGTAGTAGTAGTAGTAGGGTGGTTAGGTGGTTAGGCATCTTGCTCAAGGATGCTTACAGGTAGGTCAACACCAGGGTTGGAACCCACAACCTTCTGGCTGGGAGCCAAAAATCCAGACCACTCGACCATCCTGTCCCTTTAATCACACTATCCAAGTCATGTAATTATCAGATCCCTTGAAGGCCCTTGGCTTGCTGTTTGTATAGTAGTTTAAAAATTATGTTTTTGCCATGTAGTTACATGAGGCCTATCCTTTATAGCTATAAAATGATCTATGGATAGCTATAAACCTGTAATTTTACCCTTTGAATATTCAGCCTGCTACAAAAATCTGTAAACCTAAAATAGTTTAACCTAAATATCCAGGTTTGTACCCGTTAATCTGTCTCTTGATGTGGTAGAATTGTCAATGTTATTAGTCTATATAGACATGTCATGGGATTCAGTGGTGAGTTTCTATCCATCATGGAACTAACAGTATACTCAGACTATTAAGCCTACTGCAACTACCAAACTATTCAAGGATTAATGCAGGTTATCATTCAACTAACATTTAGACCTGATGTACTTTAGTTAATTAAGAAGTTACATCTAGAAATTGTCAACATTAATAGCCTTCCAGTACTGAAAGGTGAGTGGACAGTTAAATGCAGTTCCACATGCTGCCACATGAGGGCGATATGCCTTAATGCCAACCATACCTATTCTACAAATTTGTTTTGTTTTTTTTGTTTTTTTACTAAATGTTTATGGATGGTAAAAACAAACAAGTTATGCTGTACAATGATATTTTCAGTTAAATTAACCACATACTTGGAAAATACAGTATGTGGCATATTTTTTTCATTTAGTTTATTTATTGCATAGTCAGATCAACTCCAGATTCAAATAAACATCCAGTGTTGATTAGATTATTGCATAGTCTAAAACGTGTTATGGCCAAAACTCCAGAAAGCAGATCAGTCAAATGAGCAGTGCAAACAGTTTTACATATCTAAAATCCCTGAAATTGTTACATGTACAAATACAATATACAGAGCATTTGAAAATGCATAGGAAACAATAATAGCAGGTTATCTAATTATATAATAATATATTAGCTCTTACCCAAAAAAGTTTGCACAATGCAAGTATAGACATAAATTCAAAATACAAATACAAAACATTTCATAGAAGTTTATAGACAAAGGCAACACAAAACAAGATGTTTTTTATGCCTACTAGAGACCTAACCGGAATATGTATGGCAATATTATTTTGGTTCAACAAAAATAAGTTTTACAAGAGAAAATATATAGGTTACTGCAATGTAAAATTCAGTGTGCAAAATATATAGTTTAAAATGAGATAACCCAACAGCCCATAGTTTGGAAGACACTTCATATGCTCATGTGTTCGTTTAATAACATAATGTGCAGTAACAATCTAGTTTCTGCCTATATTAGGGTTAAAAGTTTATCAACAAACTGATATAAAAAGCTAAATCAAAAGATCTATAAAACTGACACAATGTAACATACACAGCTGAGCAATGGCTGCACAGATGTAGTATTATTCTAGGACCTCACCAGCTTGAAGCCTTGGCCCGTGTCTAGTACAGCTGGAGGGAACCAGTTGAGTTTGACCCTCCTGAGGCACCGTAGGCAGACATTGCAGGCCCACAGCAGGTTCAGCCCGCCGCACCAGAGTGCCAGGTGGACCACGGGATACGTCATCCTGGGGAAGTACATCCTCCAGTGTTTGGTGACATCACTTCCAGTGGGCAGGTGGAGCGTATAGTCCCCCCAGTGTCTGGAGATGCCGTAGGTGGCAGCGACCGCCCTGCCCCTCTCACACCACCGGATGTCGCTGTTGGCATTGCAGTTGTACTCCACCCACTGGGACGTGAAGTCTCCCAGCTGGGGGATGTCACACAGCTCGCCGTCAGTCAGCCGGGCTAGCTCCGCCCCCTGCACGGCCACATACAGGTCTTCCACGCTCCTGACCGCTCGCACCCATGGCAACGAGTTCTCACAATCCAGCACCAGGATGAGGCGCGAGCAGGAGCCCTTGTTTTTCTCAGCCCACAAGTCCAAGATCTGCTCCAAACGAAGAGTGTCTCCACCTAGTGGCACACACAAAACACACACTTCTAGACTAGGGGTTTTCCAAATGTTTCAGGCCAAGGGTCCCTTGGCTGATAGAAACACGGCAGAGGGAACCAATATACAGCACAATTGTGTTGCTTATCTGGTTCAACTGGTTCAATAATAATAATAATAATAATAATGTGTAGGGCGGCCATGTATAAAAGTATTTTCTTATGGTCCAACTGTATACAATGCTGTCATTAAACATTTTTTACAGATTCATATATTTTTGGAAGACAAGTTTCAGATCAAATATTTTGGCGGACCCCCTGGCTGCAGTACCTCTGAGGACCCCTAGGGGTTACGGAGCTCCTGTTGAATGTCTCTGTTCGAGACATCTCTATACATCATGCCTAAGTTTACTGTGTGGTGAACAACAAGACAGAGCAGATGACACACAATGCTGACCTGCTAGCGCCCACTCTCCCGAGCGATGTGTGTGTCCGCTGTAGAAGACCACGTATGTGTCGTGGCGAGGCCCGTCTGCTGCACGGAGCTCCAGGAAGGTCCTGAGCTTGGCCTGCAGGGCCTCCAGCGTCACCCCGCTGGTGGAGTAGTCACAGCCGAACGCCTCGATCAGGTGGTGGGCGAAGAAGCGCTGCGCGTTGTTCAGCATGCCGGTGGAGCGCAGGTTCAGCCCGTGCACCTGCTCTGGGGGCAGCAGGATGGGCTGGCCGTCAGGGCTGGGACAACACACAGCAAAAGGTTAACAGCTTAAGATGGGTACAGCTTTTACAGGGAGCTAACCGAACGCTTTGATGTCAAAGCCACATTTAAAGGTATGGTAAGGTATTGCAAGCTAAATGGAAGATAATACACTTTGTCTAATTCAGCAAATATCCCCTCGCATTTTGCTAGCCTACCGTTCTCTGTGCATGTTAAAAAAAAAAATAAATAAATAAAAAAAAAAAAAGATCTGATACTTCTACATAGCCCTGGCTCCGTACATAAGAACATAAACAAAGTGGCGAACAACACCGCTCGTATCAACAAAGCCGCAGCACAGCGCTTTTGCTTCACACTGTGTTTTGATGTGTGAGGCGGCGCCGTGGGACTGCAAAGTGACACCGTTTTGATTTGAGCTCAAAGTTACCGAGCGTTTAACTGACCATTACAGGGAATTCCTTAACTTGTTAATATACCATTTTATATCTAGTTATGTATATTGTATATAATATTGCATTGATATGGATATATGTTTTAATACTTTGTATTTCAATATAGGACATTGTCATTCAGTGAAGGTAAAGGAATAATGTCATTGTATGGGGGGAAAACTTGCCTTTTAACTGTGCATATGACGCTTTGAACCTTAAAATGTATGTTGTATGTAAAGTGGCACAGTAGCCTCTGCCGCAATAATGTGCCAGCATTTTACTGGTGCCAATTTCTCTATTCATACGGCAACCACTCCCATCATCCCCTATCTCTCAGACACAGTACAATACCTGCAGTAGTTGGTGGGGATAACCAGTGCATACCCCACACAGGTTCCTCCCAGAGAGCTACCAAGCTCATGGAAAAGCCCATGGAAGAGACATTCTAGTGACAGGACCAGTAGAAACACACCAACGAAGACACTGCTGGTAGACTAGGGAGCACAGTATTCAAACATGGCTTTAGTCTTACCACCCTCAGCGAAGTCAACAGTGTACTGTACAAAAATACAATGGAAACCTCTACACCAAAATGAACAGCAATGAAACAAATATACTTCCAAAAGAAAAATAAACTGAACAAATCATGTATGTTCAGCTTGTAAATATAACAAAAGGTATTCATTACTTTCTATATAAATTGTTTTTTTCTAATTAGAAGATATTCTTAAAAAGTAACTATTTGTACTAGCATCCAGCTCAATCCCAGCAACACACCACAGGAGGTCAAAGTGGGCCAGCCAGTCAGTCATGGCGAACTAATCTCCTGTGTTGCCCCGCTCCCCTCAGCAGGGAGGGGGGCATAATAGAAGGATGTTGCCAAACCCCAAAAGCATGAGGATGTAATATAGCCGATAGAAAATCACTATTGTGTGTTTAGCTATTCAATGTGTAATGTGTTTGTCACCTTCAAAATTTGTTAAGAATTTAACCTGAATCTTAAATACTTCCACTAAACTGTTTTGGGGGAAGGGGTTTTGTTCTTTAGAAGTAGCATCAACTACTCGATCATGCGAATTGGGTACTTCTAAACTACATTCCTGCATACACTACATGCCATGCGCTTTGTTTAGTTTCCTACCTGCCATGACATAACAGCCAGAATGGTGGTTGACGCCAACGTGAAGAGCAGCAGGCGTTCAGAAATCAGGCAGAAGTGCCGGACGCCCTTGGAAGCCATGACCTTGTCCAGGTTGATGAAGTCTGGCCCCTGGTTGAGAGACACCCGCTGGCAATCACTGTGCTTTGTGTGGAAACCCCACACCGTGATGACAAATACCATATGGCAAATGGCCCAGAAGATCCCACACACTATGAAACCTGGGATTGTCAGGTACCACTTGTCCAGGTCTTTAAGCTTCAGGGTGGTCAGGACAAAGAACGTTACTTCCACCGCAAGCAAAGGCAGGAGGGAAAGCCTACGCCACAAGCCACGCCACACCAGAAAAGGCTGCCAGCGTTCGGTCACCGACAGGCCACTGAAGTACACATCTAGCAAGGGGTCGCAGATGAGTCGAATGAAGAAGCAAGATAGGGCGAAGGGGTTGATCATGACGTCTAGAGACTTGAAGAACAGCACAGATGTGACGACAGCGAAACACACGAGGTTTGGCACCGCCAGAAGTGCCTTCATGCGCAGAGCAACCATTAAGGTGGCCAGTGATGCCATCAGGACTGTAATACTCAAGGATGTGGGCAACAGGGAAGCGCTGGCAACAAAGCCTACCAGCTCTAGAAACTCTGCTGAGGTGAGAAACGCAGGGCGGTACCTGGTGCATCCACAAACTCTTTCCAGCAAGGCCCACAGTGTCCTTAGAACCATACTAGACAGCAACATGTAGTTGGTTGTTTGTTCCTTTACGTCGTTTTTGAGATCTGTGCTATTAAGGAAACAGAGCAGACCCAAAAGAAATCCAAACCATAGGTGGATGATGCCCTGGCTAACTTTATGCATGCTGAAGTAGTAGTACAAAATACTGGCTATTCCGAGAACAAACAGAGCTAAAGCAAGAATAATCAGGATTATAGAGTCAGATGTGTTTTCCCATCGTACATAGAGTCCCAGGCACAGGGCAATGAGCAGGTTCAGGCCGGACAAGTAGCCAAGCCACCGCACGGAGGACCACATGCTAACTTCTCCGTTGACTTCCTCCAGCCTGGTCATTGCTGCATGCAAGCAGTGGCTGAAGCAGTAGCGAATAAAACGACACATTTTGAACCGAAATGGAACCGTATGGTATCCAAGGACACTCCGGATTATTAAACCGAATACAAAATGCGTGCCATTTCAACAGTCAACAAGTTATCCCTTACTTGCTCAGAACAACTAGGCTAGCAAAGGTTGGCTAACAGAGCTGCATATTTGCCGGTCACTGGCGGTTATACCCACATAACCGTTTATCTCGGGTTGGCCGTCATTTTTTGAAGATCGTGCTTATTTGTTCTGATATTTGGTATGGTTTGACAAACTGAACGACCTCATACACGACTGACAATAGCATTAAATGCATATGAATTATAAAAGTTTGTCATTTCGAAAAGTTTAGATCAGATGACCAACGCCATCTTTGCGTAACGACGGCAAACAGAAGAGTACAATGTAGTGCAATGGTTTAGTTTGTGATTTGACCGCGTTTGCAAATATTTCAGACAGTGATACATTTTTGGAATAAATAAATGTACACAAAGCCACATTGACACTTTAAAACATACATTCATTTATAAAAGATACATACAACATCTTAAAGTACACGCTGATCTGCATTGCCAATATTGTCAACAATGAGATTCCTCATGCAAGGAAGACAAAAGCACAGGCACCATACAAGTAGTTACAAAATTGCTTCCTCGAAAGACTGAACATGAATAGTATTGAGATATGCATGTCGTCTTTAAGTACAATCAAAATTGCTGGAAATCTTTTGGGATTGCAACAACAATGTGCAGTACTTTACAAGGAAATAAACATTACTTTGACACCTAAACATACAATTGCGCAATGTATCTTAGCTTTTTTTTTTTTTATTCATTCCTTTAGTTTTTAAACAGGAGTGTTAACATGTACAATAAAAGGCACATCAGAATTACCATTATATTATGGACCCATTGTGCTATTTGTAAAATTGAAAATAATCCCAATTTTTGACACCATCAGAAAATAGTGATAAAGTGCCATTAGGCAAGAATACATATGCATGCATGCACATACGCACAGTAGTGTCATTGAGTAAAACTACATACTTAACATTCATTACATTCAACATAGCCTCTCCGGGAACCATCACCTTATCGTGGTGGAGAGGTTTGGGTGCCCCCATGAACCTGAGGGCTGTGTTG
>JAODTR010042128.1:0-19577 GCA_025399935.1 Amblyopsis rosae | reverse complement strand
CCCCCCCCCCCCCCCCCCCCCCCCCCCCCCCCCCCCCCACGACAACAGGAGCCCACTGTAGGCCCAAAACATAGGGCTGAGGTGCATCAGACAGTCCCCATGCCAGCTGGCAGCTAGCCCGTGAGCTGATGGGAACTCATGCAAATCGCTCATAGACTTGCAGCATAGCGCCGCCCCCATACAGCGGAGTTCCTCTCTCTGTGTGCGTGTGTGCGTGCGTGCGTGCGTGCACACTTCCTGTGTGGTTAAAAAGGGGTTCTCTCTCACAAACAATGTAAAGGGATAAAACATTTTTTAGAAGAAAGTCTGCAACTGTGACTGCGATCAATGGAAGTACATGTCTATGTGCCCACGCACACGAGTGCAATACTCTGCTTGTTAAAGAGACAGCTTACGAGATCTAAAGTATGCCACTCGGGTATGAATGTTGAGACCCTAATATTTCCATACTGTATATAGTGTAAATGTGCTGCAGATATACTGCGTAGGAATGGTAGTCAAGAGACTCAGCAAAAGTTAACGGTGGCTTGTTACATTAATTTCTTAACTTTAGTCAAAAGCACAATACAAAATACTTGATTATTCGGGTATTCGTTCATTGGGCATGTATTCGATTTAAATATTGGGATTTGAGTATTCGTTTTTCACATTATGCGTGCAGTTTTCCCATGAATCCCTACTGTCTCCATATAAACCCACATGGTGAAATGTAATTGCCTGCCCTACACTGTGTCATCAACACAATTGATTGCAATTGGCTCTGTTTGTAAGAAGAGAGTGAGGCTATTCATTCAACACACACACTCTATTGGCTAATACAGGAGGTATATGCTATTTGACAGCTCTGACTGGCTCAATTGATGTGTCAAAGTGGCCATTTTGAGCACATGGCTATGTTTACATGTGTGCTCACTGAAGCTAGAAATAGAAGATTACTTCTGTTATACTTCTTAATTATAGTTGAGTGTTTTTAATGGTGTTTATAAAAATAAATCGTTTGGCAATACCAGCAAGTATTCGAAACCTGTGAAATGGTATTCGGGACAGCCCTAGTAGAAACGTACGTAAGAATAATGCTCGGGGTACAGGGTTTCATTAAGTCACTGACAGCTTCCTGACTAATTCACTTGACTCCAAACCACCCTCATTCCACGCTCAACCTAAACAAAGTTGTCCCTGAGCAAGACACCTAACCTACACTGCTCCCAGTGGCCGGATGGCGCATTGCATGGCAGCCACTTGAGTGGAGGAAAGGTTAGAAAAGCTCTGAATTAAAGCTCAACAATATCTGCATGTGTAAGGTGTGTCAGATCTCACGCCCGCCCGCCCGCCCGCCCGCCCGCACGCCCGCACGCACGCCCGCACGCACGCACGCACGCACGCGCACACACACCCACACACACGTCAGATACGCAGACAGCTGTGTTGTGTGTTCTGAACTGGAAGAAAGTACCGCGGGGGGGGGGGGGGGGCAGGGCCTTGTTGCTCGGCCCAGGGAGTTCCCAGGGTGCCCTGCTCCCGGTCTCATGGCTCCCCGGCTGAGTAGCCACTGCACAGAGGGGGAGAGGGGAGCGTGAGAGAGAGAGAGCCAACGGCTCCGCGGGCTGGTGTGTGTGTGGGAGTGGGGGGAGAGAGAGAGAGAGAGAGAGATAGTGAGAGTGTGATGGAAGGGGGAGAAAGATAGCTTGCAGGTGATTAAACAACAAGGCAGTGTCAGAACAGACTGAGGAGGCAGAGAGGATGAGTCACCGCGGCAACGTACTTACGCCGCCCCGACCCCCACAGTTTTGGGCGCGTCAATCAAACAGAGCATCAAACAAACACAAAGCTGATGAGGTGTTCCTCAATATTCGTCAGGTCGTTTCAGTATTCGACGAAAATGAGCGAGTACTCATACGAACCGTGGTACAAGAAACGTGATCCAATAGACTGATCTCCTACTCACCAGTGTAATCACCAGTAAAACACACAAAAGGTGGATTTATCTCACAACGATTGTGCTGTCTATGGATCTTTGAAGCCAAGAGTGAGTTCGCCGTTCCAACCGATGCTTGTTAGATTGTTTCCTTTTTACCATCTTAACAGTTAATTAAAAATGTAACTGCACAAAAAGCAGAAATTAAGTTTAAACTGTTAGTCATTCTTCCGGCCAAGATCACCATCTATTTTGCAAAATGCAAAAAGATTGCATGTCCAAAGCGAGAGCCGTGTACGGAAGTCTGACTCGTTTCAGGTGGGGGTTGGTCTCAGCCAGGGCTGCGCTTTATCACCAATCCTGTTTGTGATCTTCATGGACAAGATATTGAGGTGTAGTCGTGGTGGGGAGGGGTTGCGGTTCAGTGGCCTGGGGATCCCACTGCTGCTTTTTGCAGATAATGTGGTCCATCAACGGCCTGTGACCTCCGGCACTCACTTGATCGGTTCACAGCCGAGTGTGAAGCGGCTGGGATGAGGATTAGCAGAGCTAAATCTGAGGCCATGGTTCTAAGCAGGAAACCGATGGAGTGCCTACTCCGGGTAGGGAATGCGTCCTTACCCCAAGTGAAGGAGTTCAAGTACCTCGGGGTCTTGTTCGTGAATGAGGGGACATTGGAGCGGTTGATTAGCTCTGCTAAATCTACAATAGCCAATGGCTGATAGTGTTGAAGCTACACCCCATCTCTCCTTCATACCAGATAGTTGCACTTGTCACAGATGTGTTGATTAGTGTGTATGCTTAACCAATGAAAATTGGAAAACACTGATTTTTGTTTTTAAAACGGAGAAAATACTGATACACATGCAAAAATCTAAAAATAGAATTATCGAATCTCAAAATTAAAACTCGAACCCCAACACAATCTGGTCCAACACACACAGGCTCCAGACTACGACCAATTAGTCACATTTAGCGAGACAGACTTTATTAATTCATTATTTTAGTCACAGTAAGTGGCACCAGAGAGAGAGCCCCACCACCAACTGCTATCATCACAGCAGGAATGGAGGGAACGCTTTGCTTCACAATGTGTTTCAATGAGTGGGGTTCGCCGCAGAGGGATTTCGTTTTGATTTGAGCTTTAACTTATGCGTTCTGGAGAATGACCCTGCGTTTAAAAAGGCGGAATCAGTGACTGTACCCCAATACCGCTTTCGTCAAGTTCAGTAAATATCTTCTCCCGGTACCGATTGCTGCCCATTCTGTGTGCGTGCTGACAAGATAATCTTGTGTTTCTACAGCCATGGCTCCATAAATGGGTGCACAAAGTGGTACAGACCGCAACACATTATCCCAGCCTTGCTCAATGTGGGGGGCAGATTGTCTGAGGGAGCACCCTCAGAGGGCGCAGTGAAGGGGGTTGTTTTTGATTTGATACATAGTTTAAACTGAATATCACACACAGTTCTTCTCCACTCTGCTCTGACAGCAATGACGTCATAGCAGTCACACCGCAGGCCAAGAGGTGCGCTACGACCTGGCGAACAGAGCAAACGTTTGCGAACATATTCAAACAGTTTTGTTTGCTTTGAGTTCACAGCGAACATGTTGCGAACACACAAGCAAATAGTCTGAGGAGGCGGTAGATCTCAACCAGCACACATTGACACTAGATGAAGGGCGATTGAATCCTTTATTTAAACAAACGTTTAACAATTTTAACAAACCGTTTTACATGTCACGCTAATAGCAAGCCTTCGCCAATTCTGAACACACCTCTGGTATGCGGCCGTAGGTCAGATACACGGGGGCATGTTGGCAGGTCACCATGGCAATCAGATTATCCACACCCCCCTTCAAGGGGCCCAGCTGCAGAGAGCTGCTAACAGGCGTGCCCAGACAACGCAGCACACAGCTAGCATGCCTGCCCCGGGGGGCAGGGGTGGGTAAAGAGAGAGAGAAGGCAGGGTGGGAGAAGGGGGGAGAGAGAGAAGTGGGAGTGAGAGAAAAGACAGACGCAGAGAGGGGCAACGCAGGGAGGCTATTGACCAATCAGGGCTGAGGTCAGGCTGATAGCGTGGCTGCATGGTTCCCAGAAGGCCGTGCAGCCGTGCAAGGGTTCCAGGAACCAGGGGGGGCGGAGAAGAGCTGCTGCAGATGTGTGTGTGCAAGGCGCCGGCGTTCTGCTCAGCTGAAACCAGGGTGGCCATGAGGAGGGTGCCGATTGGTTAGCCTAGAGCTAGTGGGGTGGGGCGGCGTAAACACCCCCCATCCGCCCCACACACACACACACACACACACACACAGCCAGGATAATTAACAGACACTTTAACTGCATCTCTGGCAGCTACATAATTTCGGCGCGAGCCAGCCTGTGCTCGACAGCATTTACCTGGCGGCCGGCAGCAGACAGCCTGACTCAGGCTTGTGGCCGTCCGGAACAACACGGGCGGTGGTGGTAAAATAGTAAACAAACCACATTTATAAAGAGCTTTTCTACTAAAAGTTTGAAGCGCTCTACCCACTGCACCAATGTCTCTCTACCTATTGTGTACCCAGACAACACTAGGGCTCACAACACACGGCCAGCAGGTGTCGACTCTCAGCCAACAGCCGTTTTGGGACAGAATGCAAGCCGGTGTTTCCCACAGGTCTGAAATATACTTGGTGGTAGCCGGCGTGAAGTAGCGTGGGGTCGAGAGTTTGCTATGCTATACAGGGCTGGCCCCAAACGTTTGCATATTCATTCGTTTGGTATGTATTCGATTTAAATATTGGGATTCTAGTAATTTTTCCCATTAATCCCTACTTTTAAATGTAATTGCCTGCCCTAGTCATCAACACAATTGATTGCAATTGGCTCTGTTTGCAAGAAGAGAGCGAGGCAATTCTTTCAAAACATTCTTTTTGGCTAATACAGGAGGTACATGCCATTTGACAGCTCTGACTGGCTCAATTGACGTGTCATTTAAAGTGGCCATTTTGAGAGCATGGCTATGTTTGTGTGTGCTCACTGAAGCTAGGAATCAAAGACGACTTCTGTTATACTGCCATACAAAGCCTAACCGTCGTAACTGCACTTATAGTGAAACTGAGAAAAATGACTAAAGTTTTTTGACTGTCCAGCCTACTGTGTAGCAGGTAGATGAGTGAAAATACAGTTAATTAACAAGTTATAGGTTATTTCATGCTATATTTTCCTTTATAATTTTTTAACCCATTGTCCAAAAAAATGCAGATACAACGCTCTACCTTTTTATGACCATCAATATTACAAAGAATGTACAACGGCAAAGTGGCGTAATTACTGACTTAGTGTTCATTCAAGGGCATTAATTAGTGGTTTACATTTTTTTTTCTTCAATATGAGGAACATTGCTTTACTTTCTTATTATTTACCTTGTTATTTCTAATTGTTTAATAAAGATGTGACATTTGTTAAGGTCAAATCAGAAATGGGAAAGCGATAATATGACAAATCAACAGAAGGGGGCAGCGCAAGCAAGATCTTGACATTGGTGTGTCGAATTGCAGATACCACCGGTATTCGGTAGCTATTTTAGGCTGTGCATTCCAACTTTTAGGTATAATCTAAATTATTTTGATTTCATTACCAGCATTATGAAGCCTATATTATGCCTATATTTTTCAGCAGCTGACCGCTTGGATGGTTTTCCATGGCTGCACTACCGTAGTTTGATAACATTAGCTGGCTTATTCAGTCATGGTTGTATTTACTTGCTTGATTGCTTGGTTGATGCCTTGTTATTTGGATTATTACCATAGATCTGATAGTAAATTACGGTAGTCTACTGAAGTTTTCCTGGAGCAGGTAGGAACCATTATGACACCTGAAACGTCCTGTTTATATGGCTAAAATATGTTTGTTTGTTGTATGTTATTTTGTGTGTTTGTTTCCAGTATTCTTATTAAGCCTATCAATATTTTCCCTCTGCGGTATTCCATTGTAGCTTACTGCCAATGCCTCCTGCCAGTTGTAGCTGACTGTGATCGAAGCACTGTTAAGGTATGGTTTATTTATGCAGATACGGCGGTTTAACGTAGCTGTATGTCCGGTTTTGTACTTACTGCAAATATTACACCCTTATATTTTGAAAATGGAGCAACATGTAATCAAAATAAGTTGACACAACGTTGATTTTTATATAAAACTCAATTTTGAAAAAAATGCAGATACAACGCTAAGCCTTTGGACGGCAGGATACTTAATAATAGAAGAGTGTTTTTAATATGGTTTTTGAGAAAGTATTCGAATACTCATTCGAAAATACCATCAAGTATTCGAAACCTGTAAAATGGTATTCTGGAGAGCCCTAGCGATAAGACTTGCCTTTGTCCACCTCTATGTAATCTGTATTAACATATTATTATCCCTCTTTTTAGAACCGTAGCCATCACATAACAAGCAACAAAGTTGACTACAACAGTCTGATCAATCAAACGTGGGCCAAAAACACATTTATTGACACTACTGAAAGTAATTTAATACTTTTTGTCTAGTGTATTTGCCATAATCTGCAAGAACAATTTGTTGCAAAATCACGTTTATAGTTAAGTGTTGCATTCACATTGTGGTAAGCTATTAACATTAGGCTATTTTGCATGTTGTGGGATAGTGAGGCTATGTAGAATCAGGTGTTGCAAATTAACAATTATGTAAACATGCTCTGGGACTGCAAAGTCTAGTAAACATTTCCTCTCTTTTGAGGTTAATGTATTTTGTACATGGTCTCTCACAAATGTCAAAAAAAATAATAATTTAAAGCTCGACTGCGTTTTAGATCGGTAAAGTATCGTGCAACGCAACATTGCGATACTCTGGCCTATCAATATCTTCTTACCCTATAGCAGAGAACCTGCCTGTATTCTGGTCACTGGTCTGCCTACATGCGCACGTACACACACACACACAAACACACACACACACACACACACAGATCTGACACTGTCTTAGTTCGGTCTGCGGTGGCGTTATAGCATGTCGCATGTGGGAGGTGAAGAGCCTCGCATGACGCCCACCCCCTCTGCTATGAACAAACCGCCCACACACGCACACACACACTTATCACACCACACTGATGGTCCCGAGGGCAGCCAGATAACCAGTATGACGATCACACGGCCACCAGCAGCACAGCTCCGTCTCTCAGGAAAAACAAGTGGTGGAACCAGGCTGCACTGCTACAGAACCAGGGAACCAAGTGGCGGGACTCGAGGAAAGAGGAAGGACGCGAAGGAGTGCCAGCACAGCAGGCAGGGAGGAGTTAGAACTCCACAGCTTCACGGCGTGCGTATACACAAGCCACACGCTTCCTAAATTACGTAATGAGGGGAATAAACGATATGGGGGGGTTGTAATAACACAACAGCACAACTCCTCACCACATTATAGTTAGGCCTACCTTATTGCCAACCTGGTGTCCTGGCCAAAGCCCTCATGCCATCAAGACTACCAAATAATCCCCAGCTTTCACTTTATTTAATTGTCCTCTCTCCTCGTCCAACTACTCCCAGGCTGTTGCTGCAAATGAGAATATGTTCTTAGTCAACTTGCCTGGTACATTTAAGGTATGCCTTAAATTTAAGCTTGCCACCCTTCTGCCACCCCATGTAAATTGTTCTAGAATCACAATGCCTGCTCAGGAGCTCCAGATGAAAGCAGACTGTCAAAACAAGCGCTCCTGCCAACCACATGTAGTGCTTACCCCAACAAGGGCCCAATTAAAATGCAAAGAACCTCATTTACATAGATTAGAAATAAATATATTAAGCCACATATTTACAAGTCAAATGCGCTGTACTTTAATGCCCAAACAGGAAGAGAGGCATGTACAGCCAGAGTCTTCTATTTAAAGTCAAAGGATACCAGAGAGCTTGGCCTTCAGTCTGCAACTGGTAAGCTTTCAAATGGACTCCATACAAAACAAAGCTGCCTCAAAACAGACATCCTTCCCAAACTTAATGTAGTTAGTATGAAATAACCCGGAACAAATCAAATCAGAGAACCACCGACATACTTTCGCAGCCCATGCACTTTGCATTGAGTTCTGTGAACAGTTTTACTCCATAAATGTTACGGCTTGCCATAAAAGCGTCTAATATTTCAACAGATTACCGAGAACAGGGGCATGTGTGAGAACGAGAAAGAACCACCGATCCACTAACTAGGCCTCAATCATTACCCTGTGCTCTTCACGGCGTACCTTGTACATATGACAGCGTTTGTGTGCGCTCACACAGCAGGCAGCGGGAGCTAACCGTCTGGACACGGCTCAGGGGAGCTCTTTTAATGAGTCATAATCTCATGGCACAAGTCTGACTCGGCTCCTGTTGGGAAGGTCATGTCCCTTCTGTCCAGACAGAGAGATCCTTTGCTTTCACACCTCAGCCTTGGAGAGAATAAGCATGAGACACCAAGGTCTGACCACCCCACAGAAACGATGGAAAGGTCAGAACACAACAGCTGCCCCAAAACAGACTCACACTTTACAAATTTAGTTACTGACAGACAGACAGACAGACAGACAGACATAAAAACCAATAATTCAATTTAGACAACCTCTGATGTACTTTCACATGCCACGGACTTTGCTTTGAGTTCTGTTTTACGGTTTTACTTCATCACATTTACCCATGTCATTTACATGTTTCAAACGTCTGATCCCTTTTGACTGTGTGCAATAGCATTTTAAACCCACTCGTTTCCATATTATATAAAAAGGTTGTTGTGTATAATCATATTTCTGGTTAGGGCATGTTTGTGGGCCAAATTGGAAACCGTCTCAATAACTACTAAACAAACTTTAATATGTAATTTTCTGCTCGTTGAAAGCAGAAGTCTGTTAGTCAGCAAAACTGCAAAGACCCTGTGCACATCTCAGAGTGGACACAGTGGCACGCTGTGATCACTCAGGTAAATTGCATTTATGTAATGCAATATGATTGTAGATTTCTTTTTAATGTCTTGCAAGTTCCTAGAATAGCCTTAGAATATAGTTCTAAAAGAAAAACGTCACACGGGTTGTTCAACACCGTTCTCAGTGTTTGCATCAGTGACAAGCGGGTACATGGTGCCATGGTGGGTTTAAAACATCAAACTAATAATACAGCTACTTGTTTCACTGCAGCTCAGTGTAAACGGCAGTGGTAGCTAACGCTTGCTAACTTCGAGCTCAAAACAATATCCCTCCGCAGCGCTGCCTCACACATTGAAACACACTGCGAGGCAAAGCGTAGCACTACGGCGTCGTTTATGTTGACATTTACGGAGCCGGGACTGTAGAAGTAGGATTCTTTTATAAACATGCACAGAATGGTAAATAGTGAAATGTGAGGAGCCATTTGGCAAAATGTAACATATACACACGCACGCACACACACACATATATATATATATACATACACACACACACATATATATATATATATACACATACACACACACACATATATATATATATACACACACACACACACATATATACGCATATACACATACACACATACACATATACATACACACACATATACACACATATATACACACACACATACACATATATACACACACATATATACACACACACACATATATATACACACACATATATACACACACACACATACACATATATACACACACACATATATACACATATATATACACACACATATATACACACACACACATACACATATATATACACACACATATATACACACATATATACATACACACACACACATACACATATATACACATACATACACATATACATATATATATACATACACATATACATATATATACATACATACACATATACATACACATATATATACATACATACACACATATATACACACATACATGCATACATACACACACATATATATATACACACACACATACATGCATACATACACATATATATATACACACACACATACATGCATACATACACATATATATGCACACATACATACATACACATATATACATACATACATACATACATACATATATATATATACCCAACATATACGCACAAGCCTGGGGGTGAGTGTGGGGGCAAACCACCAGATACTCTTCATTCACTGACTATACAGAACGCGGTGCTACAGTGTTAAATGCATCGTTACCCCAGTTCTAAGAATCTCTCACTTCATAATCACACGGCCCTCCTCAGAAGGCAGCTACGCAGGGGAAGTTCCCGCTCACATTCCTGCAGAGACGTGGAACAACAACACCATCCCACCCCTGACATTTGGGAAGACGGACTTGGCCTTTTGACAGCGCAGAGGGATGCCCGTTACCATGCCGATAAACATCTCAGGGGTAGCAACAAGCGCAACAATCGCGCACCGCCTCAGGGGGCTAGTTGTTTTCTCCCCGCTGGGCAGATCTGTGGAGCACACAGGCTCCTCAAAACATTGACGGAGCGGAGCCTACGGGTCAAAGCAGGAGAATGGGCCTGGGCTAGAAGACGGCTTAGACCTACCTGGATGTCCTTTAATGTATTCTCACCCAAAAGGGAGAGGGGGGGGGGGGGCAACACACCCATCTGAGCCGTGAAGCGGAGGCACACATTCCACGTATGCAATAAAACTCAGTAAAAGAGCAGAGCAGCGGGGAGCAGGTGGTCCGGGCCAATAAGAGATGTTTGCGGGGGCTAACGCCAGCCCATGCGTACCACAGACAACTCTACGGCTAGCAGGCAACCGCTCAAAAACAAAGAGCAAGTTTCATCAACAGCTGTTCAGCCGTCAGCTCTCAAAACTAAAAGGAAAATAACAAAACAATAAATAAAAAACCCAATCCATACCCCCCCCCCCCCCTCCTACCTGTTGCCGTGGTTTCAGCTGGCTGTCGCATCCAGAAGGGGCCTCAACATCAACCTGTCAGTGTGCCAGCGGCTCCTAAATGCTGCCCGAGTTTTGTAGGCAGCGCCGTGGCAACAACAGTAAACACACGCAGCTCAAGCTGGGCGTGATTCATTAACTAACCACAGTAAAAAAACAACACAACACAGAAGGTGGTGGCTGCTTGAGAATGTCGAGCGGCTTCAACGTACAATGCGTACGGTGGGCTGTGCAGGGAAAACACACGGCAACCCCCTGATGTGCAGTTGGGCTATAAACTTAACCAGGCATGTTTGGTGGGCGTTCAGTCATCCAGCGGTTCGTACTGATGCCAGGACTCACCGCCAACTATAGCTAGGGGTACCAGAGTGAAAAACAAACCAACACTAAGAACTATCTCAGACACTAACAGAACTTAGGAGCGTGCACACACACGGCTCAATGGTGTATTAAATGCAATGTAATTACTGGATGCTGACATCACAGGCTAGATGCCAATAAGCTGCTTTCTATCAGAGGAGATTGAGGATAAATATCTGGCTGTGTAGAAGGGCTGGGTATTGCCAAGGACCACACGATACAATGGGTATCAAGATACATGGGGTCACGATTAGGGATGTTCATAGCGACTCATTTAAACCAAATGTTCAACTTAGACTTGTCGACTAGTCTAAAAATACAAAAACACCCAGAAAACCGTCCAAATTGATCACAGCCAGGCTTAACATTGTCAGCGTGTGTACAGGTTGCAGGCAGGGTCCGATTCATGTCAATAAAAATACATCTCCTGTCAAGTAGGCGGATCTTGAAGCAGTTGGCCAGAGCTGGGCCCCAGACTTTACTAAAGGCTGACTCTGCGAGACTAACTTGGCGGCAACCATGGCCGTGGTGGGTTTCCCCACCCTGTCACACCCCCCCCCCCCCCCCCAGTGACACCATCCTGACTCAACACCACCCCATTATGAGCGAGTAGAACACCCCATTAGGCCCCCCCACACACACACAGCTTAGTGACGCGAGCCACGTCTAAACACACGAGTCATCAACAGGCTTGTCAGGGCAGCAGAGTAAGCATGCCCCAGGCGGAGCTCTAATTTCACCTTTAGAGCCGCTCTCACGACAACAGCATTAAAAAGGACGTAGGCAGACATACAGGCAGGCGACAACACGACTGCCAAGTAGGTTTCAACGCGACTGATAGCCAATCTAAATATAAACTGTGTCGCAAACAAATGCAATTCAAGTATGGAAACTTGTGATGCTACGTAGATGTTCAACATTGGGAATTCAGGAAGATTTTTTTTAAATAGATTAGTAACACACAGTTCCATTTGGATTCCAATCATCTCATGCTTGACACCATTCAAAGTGTTGTTAACCACAGCATGTCCACATAAAATGAGCATGCAATCTTTAACAACAATAGGAATTAAAGAACTGGCAATGCCTGACAACATGATTGATAAGCAGTATTCAATAACTGCAAGTGTGAATGTATTAAAATGCCATAAGCCCTTTCAATTGCAGTAAACATCCTAGCAGTTAACATGATGCACTTTGATTAGGGATGTTCCAAATGACTTGATGCATGAATTTTAAAAACAGACTAGTTGACTGACCTAAAAAACAAAAAAGAAATGTGTACACAAACACACCCCAAATGGATTGTGATTGAGATCAATTTGAAAAGTAATGACATTTTCAATAACCAATTTGTATTTTAAATTACCCTGGTGAAAATTGCAACAATGTTCAAACATGATTTGGTAAATATAAAATACAATTTGGTTATTGAAGAATGCAATATTTTTCGCATGGGGAAGATGGAGGCGATCAATTATATATGATAACTAGTATTGCTGGTACTATTTAGCAAGGGTAGCAAAGTTTAATGGACTAGTGATTATGACTATGGGTGTTTTGCCGAATGGGACATAATAAAGATGCATCGTTATATCTTCTCGTCAACGATACTACGGCTTCAAGTGATGCGGCTAGCGTTGTATTTATACCAACATTTACCTCTAAAATGTTAAGTCTTTTCGTGGGGAATGCACACAATTTGGGCGTTAGATTTGACCAATTTCACTGTAAGACACGCCTACCGATGAGCTGGCGGTTTAGACACTATAGTGGGCTTGGCGACAGCTCGTCGGCGATATGCGAGTTGAATACGTCGGCGGTGTGAATGCAGGGTGACACCGCACAGCGCCAGCATCACATCAACGGGAGCCTGCCCTATTAGTTTAATTGTTGTACGCCTACTACAGAAAGCGGGCCAGCCATGTGAGTGACCTACTTCCACAATCTATTAAATGACATGACACTCTGTCACAGCTGTCACTTCACAGTCACAGCGCTCACATGCTTCTATCCAAAGCGAGCGGCGTGTTATCATAGCAAGTGGAATACCGGTCTGGACTGGTACAAGCCGGTAGCAGCGTTACTAACAAAGTTCAACACACAACTGGGACACTACCAATCTTTACACTGAAAGCATGCACACACTGGCCTATGGGTCAACTGTGGGGAAGCCAGTCCCTACAGCTAGAGAGAGGCACGACATGTCTTGTTCTCCGACATGCTGATAACCCTGTCCATTAGGTAGTGACTCACATAAGGAATGTACAATACGGCTTCCCGTAATACCAGTGACTCACCTGCACACGGTGAGCGCTGGCAGCAATTTGCATATTATAGTCAACACGTAAACACGGCATGGCGCAGAATGGCTGAAACGGAACCTCATAAAACAGGGAAGCAATATTATATGATCGGGAGTCAAGTTGCTATATCACAAGCAGCTGCTAGTCTCAACTTCCTCTAAAAGAGCTATTCCTCATTTCATCTTCAGCCCACATGGTTAGATGACGGGTGCGTTCTGTTTTTGGAAACCGTGTAGACTAAATTATAGAGCCACCCAACCCCACTGGTGGCCAATTACGCATCTGACCAGCTGAATCCGCCTTGTATCTGCCAGCGACAGCAAGCAGCTACGTATATGACTGATCGATGATTGTGATGTGGATCACTATCCCCCCCCGCCTCGTACGTCGTGTCGCGGCGCTAGTGTGAAACACTACGTCCGCCTGACGCGTTCCGACGTCGGCATACTGTTGCTACTGGCGGTGCTCGCATGGAGAAGTGGGTCAGCATGCACCGCGGTAGAAGATTCACACAAAGGGCGGAAGACACCAAGCTACAGGAGGCTAACGCTAACACGCCAACTTACTTCAGGAACACAATTCAGAGAGTTCTACAGATAGGAACATTTTAACACCGCAACCAGGAGCCAATGGGCTTCGTGACCCAGTAAACGGGCCACGGTTTATTACTGGAGCACTTAAGGATGTGGTTAAACGTTAAGATCGCGGTTGCAACCAACCCCCGTTTCTACCGGGAGAAGGAAAAGTTAGGATACACCGTTAACAAAAGCATTCCACAAACAGTAGAAAGACAATGCAGTAGAAATTATGTCCTAAGAAATGTAATTATGTTCCTGGCGAGCACGAGGAAACGGATTTAGCGTACGGGTCCAGTAAATAGCCGACGCCGCGCTAGCTTACTCTGTAGATAGCACGTTAGCTCGCCTCCGTCATCAACATTTCTCAAATGTAGCATCGTCCACCGTGACGTTAAGGAGCACCGCACGACACGGACGACGTGGTAGAACAGCGTTTGACACACGTCGTCTTTGTAAACCATTAGAATGCTATCACGGTTACACCTGCTAAACGGCAGCGTTAGCTCCGTTAGCTCGCCATGTCAAGTTTTCTTTTTTTTTTTACAGCGTCGTGTGTCTCCAATTTCACCGTCACATTATAGTCAAACAAAGCTGTACCAGAAAGTTAACTCTCCGTCTGTTTTTACTCACAAGGAGCAGGTTGAACATTGAAATCCCGTGACAATCCCGGAGAATGCGGAGGAGAGCGGAGCGCTGCAGGTCAGTTCGCCGTGCTGGTCTTGTGTGTGGCGGCGGGCGGGCGGGCGGGCGTCAGGAGCTGAGCGCGGCGGCGGAGGTGGAGCGGGGCGGGCGGGCGGGGCTTGCCGCGGTGCGTCACTGTGGCGTCAATGGGGCTGACGGCCCGTCACTGCTGCCGACAGTTCCGTCCCCAATATCTAACGATCCATCACTATTAAATGTTGTAGCCAGAAACGGTATGACAACTATTTTATATACATTGACATAGCCTCTCAACCTTTTATTAATGCTGAATAAGGAAATGGGTTATTTATGTTGAATAATTATGCTCTATAAGATATAGCTTAATTGTTTGCTTCTGATTTTATTGTATTGTTTATCTTACAGTTTATCGTTATTCGTCTGTATCTCTCTACAGACATATTTACATATTGCACTTATAGCCAGCCTCCTTTGTTAAATTTTTAAGTTATATGTATGATAGGCCTACATATAAAAACACATTTTAAAATATACATTGTAAATACCCAGTATGTCTGTCTAATATAATTATTTACCCCCCTCTAGTGTTCATTAGCTTACCTGCAGGGTGCAGACCAATATCTTTAAAGTTATAGTCAGAAATATAAATGGGACGATATATGATTTTATTGTTAATCGGTATAAAAATAAGATAATCTTATCGACTTCAATCATGAATATCATCACATGCATTATTATCTTTATGAGTGACTTGAAACATCCGTCTATATCACTTGTGCAGTAAGTATGCCTATTTATTTCCTATTTTATTTATTAGCCAGCATCTTTTCAGTCAATGGTCAGGTCATCATTGCTTGCCCATTGTATCCTACACATGAAAAAGTAAACTCGGATATGTTGATATAGGCTTACTGGTTTCAAAAATAGGGAAGAATACAAAACATTTATACAGAAACGTGTGTCTTATGATTCAATAAAAAATATGTCTCTTAACAAAGTGAGAATGTGTTTTAGTGCAATTGTAAGAGCTTTAATCTTAATTCGGTGATTATCGGGATAATATTGTCAATGATTGCAATCATTTTGGACAGGATCATCGTGACGTGAACCTTTCATATCAACTCATCCCATGCCTCGTCAGCGTTTGTAAGCTAATACACTTTTTGTAAAACTGAGCGAATACCGCGTCATGATTGCTTGCTAGGAGAGGCAGGTTTGCTTATTTATTTAAAAGAAAGAAGAAAAAGGTAGCTCAAATATTAGCAAGCGTTCTCCATAACGACTGACTATACCTTTACATTAATAATAGTCCTCATAACCAGGAGTCATGCTGATGTTCTAATTAGAATCCACTACATGACCATGGGTCACAGATCTCATCGCAGATCCCTGAAGATAGGGAAGACTCATCGTTGCAGTATGTAAACTAGCATGCAAATACCTCCAGATGCCTAACTGAGTCCTTGAAGGAGAGTAATAAGGTCTATGAAGGTCATGAAATGTCATGAATAGGCAGACACACAGGCGTACAGGAAGGTATTTATTGATGTGGCCTCAATATAATCAAGTACTGTAGATTTTGTATATGTAGACAAATATTTTCAATCAAAGAGTGCATTTAATAGCCTACTTAAGTTCTATTGCATAGAGTGCAGGCAATAGCCCTATATAAGGCAATAATCCTATGAGTTTATACATTGTACATTACACAAACAGAAAAATAACCACATATTGTCTTTCAAAAACAACGCTAGAATGCTAACTATGTGTTGTAAATATTATCTCATCAATGCTGTTAAATATACCTTCTACGCTTCGGTGGTCAGTTTTGTCATTGCTATTAAATTATCACAAATGTATAAATACTTCATTAAATTCATGTGCAAATGGGAATGGTTGTTTGTATCTATGCAAACTAAAACAAACAAATATCCCTTAAGAACCGAAGCATGTTTTTTTTCTTTTCTTTTCTTTTAAGTGTCAAACAATAGAAAGCAGGTTGAAGCAGATTGCAAGTGAAACAGTCGGGATCTTACTGACACTTTGCACCAGGGCAAACAAGTGACATTGTCAATGAAAACACAGAGGACAGAATAATTAATATATTACATGTCGACGAGAAAAGCACATGAACAATATAACATACAGTCCACCATGAGTCTAAACATGTCCATGACAGTTACATAAACTGACCAATGTGTGTATCCATGTTACAGACAAGGAAAAGCAAGGCATAAATACTGATTAGGCCTCATTCCGGTAGTGTTGTATGCACAGCAACTAGAACACCTGTTCTCTGTGTAGTGTGAGATAGCTGGTTTCTTTTATTTGAGCAATATTACTGCATCTTCAGAACTGTAAACAAGTTAAACAGCATGCAGGGTTGGTGATGATCTATGTTTGGCACATTCCTGGGTTTTGTAAGCTCGTTCCTAAACTCAGTGTGACATTTTTGTTTATCGCCACATAATAATTGTGAAAGCTCTTCTGAACAAATATAATGGCAAGCCTACGTACATACTGATTAACATACTGATTGGTTCAGGTAGGCAGTCCAATAATATGTTTTAAATGTATTAGCACCGTCTTTAAGACAAACGTTTTTAATGGAGGGGTTTCAGACTGACTATTGCGGAACATTTAAAAGACTCAGGACGGTTTCAGGATGAGGCTAAGTGTGTTGAAAACAGCAACTGAGGATTTCAGATTGCATCACACAGAGGGAGTGTGTTATGACCAGTGTTGGGCAGTAGTAACTAGTTACAGTAATATTATTTTTTTCCAGTAACTAGTAGTGTAATAATTACTTTTTCCAAAACAGTAATAAAACTACAGAGGCTGCAATGTTTTCACTTTGGCTGATTGACTCCTAAGGTTCAATATTGTTCCAGATGATGTTATATATTCAGCTGGCTACACAGGTTGTCATTCATTTGAAGGGGCGAGGCAGGTAGTGATGAAAGTAATATAGTAATGTAAATAATAATGTAACTAATTACTTTTAATACCCAGTAATAAGTAAAGTAATATTATTACTTTTTGAAGGCGTAATAATGAAATAGTAACTTTTTACTCTTCCTGAGTAACTTGCCCAACACTGGTTATGACATTCACTGCTCAGGATGCAATTACCCCACTATATCTTAATTAAAAACAATATTTGATTGCTGTTATGTTAATGATTAAAATATACGATAGATCACTTTAATTTACCCCCTATGAGATATAGCTTGCACATTGCTGGCCAATGCCTCACGTGACTATATTGTGTACATTTGAATGGCCCATTTGTTCCCTTTTCATTCATGCCTTCTATTATCCAATCAATAGCTGAATGCATTGTTTTCATGTCATAACCCGTTCCCTTAGCAATGGAACTGTGCAGTTGCAGTAAAGCCATGCGTGGCATTTTGACTGGTGAAACATTGTGAAACATTGGCCAGACGGGTAGCTACAAAGCGTCATATTAACCTAGACCTTGGCCCAGAGCAGCATGAAAGCACAAGAGGCCCACCATCTCTCTGAGACATCTCGCAGGGCTTTGTTAAACATTAAGCACTCTGCCTCTTCACTAATTCATGGAGGAAATGCAGAAGCATGCACAGGGCATCCTGCACAACTTAATATTATATTTGTGAGCAGGGCTCTTTGAGGCCATGTGTAACACCGGCACGGGTGCAGTTTAAAACGCAACTTTTGTTTTGTTTTTCTGATGTTGCAACTTCAATAGTATTAATACTGTCAGGTCTTGGGTTTGTTCTCGCATTTTAGCTTGTATTTAGGTTAAAGCCCTGGGTTAGTGAAATGGTCTAAATGCTTCAATTCGTAAAGGAACAGATTCCAACACCTGGAAACAGTACAGACATTGGCATCTACCGATATGAAGAGTTCATATGCAAACATCTCCACGTCCATCTGGAAAACAGTAGCTATTAGCAACTTTAACTCAGCATTAATGATTAGATTTTTATATTTGGGTTCACGACTTTCACCTTTCTTACAATTAAAAGGTTGTTTGTCACTGAATAAAAGTAATATCTTCCAAAAACTTTACTAATTATTTAAATATTGGCAATTTAAAAAAGAAAGATATCAGATGAACTTGGACGTGTTTGTACTGAACTTTTCATATGCAACTGTTAAAATACCAATATATGAAGATCATCCAATTGGAGCCTCCTATCCCATAATACTTACTAAAGAGCAGTGTTGTGGAATTTCAACAGGCTGATTAATGCCCAACGCAAAACTAATGATTCGAGGATAGTGAGCCCTCATTTGAATATATTTCCATGTTGCCTTATAAATGTCATCTGGTGTTTGAATAAGGACAGTCTGGTATTGTGAGCCAATCAGCTTCCCAGGGTCTGGTGATGTCATTCTTATGATGTCAGGGCATGAGGATGTGCAGTCACATGGGAACAGCTGTCTCTGACACATTGCAAAGTAAGGCACTTGATCGTCGGAACCCAATAAACAACAACAAAAACAATTCTGATGACGAGGACAAAATAATTTCAATAAAATTATAATAATTATAATAATATATTGGCTAAAAAAAATAACATCATAAAAGCCCAAACCCAAAATAATAGACACTTGAAACACATTGATGCTCATGAAACATCACGAATATCCTTCCACCTGCTTTGCATTCGCTCTAACTCTCCTTCCATAGGTTTGTTTGTCCCGGGTCCTCTCATTGACTGTGGAGAATGAGGATGACGAAGATGATGGCACATCAGTGACCATTGTTACACGCTTTCCTTTCTGCGATGCTAACTGAATGTTTGGGCTGTTTAGACAGTAAACAAGCAGGTGACTCTACTTCCTGTTTAGACCAAAAACAAGCAGGTGAATCTACTTCCTGTT
>JAODTR010042118.1:0-19579 GCA_025399935.1 Amblyopsis rosae | reverse complement strand
AATAATTAAATCGCATTTTGGAACCGATAAGCAGAACCGAAATATTATTTATTTTAAAGCTACCCGGTTCTTGACATAGGCCTGGCTTATGGCATTGAAGGCAGAGGTGGTTATGTTTTGATTTGAGTGACTATACCTTTAAAAACAGACGTGTTGCAGTGTTTTAACCCTATGGTAACCCTATCCCTAGTGCATTGGCATGCTCTTCTTCTTACTTCTAGGCTTGTACAGTACTTAAATGTAACCTCGGTAGGCCCACTGTCAGGAGAGATGGGGTAACACTGTGATCTAAAAAAAAAATACGAGGGCCACTGATCTGGAGTGCAATAAGAGAGAGAGGTAGAGCGAGAGGTGCCTATAGGCTTTTCTTTGCTCTTTCCTCCACCCCTGCAGAGAATAGATTGGATCTAGAGAGCAGCCACCCTGCAAAAGAGTCTGTGCACTTCCATAGTCAGTTGTGTTTGTACACACAAACTGTAGTACTATACGTGCATGATTACAGTGGTACTAGTGTGATAATGAATGCAATCATTCATGAAAGGCTTGTCGCTACTTAGGGATGACAGTTTTAAACAATAGTGAAATGTATGTGTTAACGCTGATATAGGAAAAGGTTCACAATTTTCAAAACAACAACTATATGATTAAATTGGCTAACTACACTATAGCAACAGGTAAGACTCATCACATAAACCGTCATATTCAGTGAATGAATAGTCAGTTGAAGTACTCTTGCACATTAAATAAAACCCCTCATCTCTAATAATGGGTATTGTTTGTTTGTAAATGTATTTGTAAAATTATGTTAAAAATAATTGTGAGAACATGTAATTGGGCATTTAAAATGATTTACAGCCTTTTACAGCCCTTTAATTACCCATCTGTACAGTGTACAGATGGGTCATCTGTAAACCAAACTTTAAGAAGTAGCTAAGACTTTGTAAAATGGTAGTCCCACTTTCTGGTCATAATTTCAGCTAAATCAAATACACCCAGTGGCGTAGCGTGGGGAATATTTTTGAGGAAGCAAAGTGATAACAAATAATCTACTAACGGTGGGGAGGGGGGTCGAGATGAGAGAGCACCCGGTACTTGCGCATGGCCGGTGCCATCGCCAACGACACAAATAATATGCTCCCTCAAAACATGCTGCATCTGACATGCCACTTAATGGACAGTATATAGGCTACCATATGAAGAATAACTTAAAATAATTCATTCACAAATCATCTTTAGACGTTTTAAAGTTTACGTTCACAATGCCCGGGTGGCTCATTTCATCTGCTGTTGTCAGATGGTGTACTATGCTGATTGCTATTGCATACATGTTAGTAAGCTATACTTGTCAAATTGACATGCTACATGATGTTAGAACAGTATCCACAACTCAATCATTCATTCATTGAGCCTAACTTTATGAAAACGACAGGCAGCAAAGTATCATAATTGATTCAGATTTACCTGCATGATGAGACGGGGATGATGTGATAGCGCGGTAGTGCCGGTACCATATAGGCCTACGCACAATGTTATCATGCAGCACTGCCCAATCAGTGCCCATCACCCATTTGAATATGTTCCCTCATAACGCCACTGACTGACATGCTGCTTACTCGGTAATGGACAGTAACTATATGGTGAATAGTCTACATCATTCACAAACTCAGTCTGAAGACGTGTATAGTTTTATGTTCACCATACACTATTGCTCAAGCTACTGTTCCAAGATGGTTATGATCTGATGAGCTGTTTATGGTCTGATCACATTTTTGTCAATATGGGCATGCTACACATTGTTACAGTTAGATTAGGCCTATCCACAATTCAATAATTTAGTTAGCATAGAAAATTATCAGCAAAGTAACTGATTCAGGACATACCAATTGGTCTTGATACGGTTTAATATGTAACTTGAGGATAGCCTAATATGATTGGTTAATCTTACCTTTTTTTAACTCCTCACTTCAGTAGGAGTGCAATATCGTGTTTCACCACACATTCGCCATTCATTTTTTAGGGGCACTGTTTCACTCATTGTAGGATATGAGAAACGAAGAAGAGAGATCACACAAATTTGGTGCTGTTCCTCCGAAGAAACGGCACATAAATACCAAAACTGTTAAACACATTGTTATGATAAAAATGCAACTACAGACTGAAAAAACAGGGAAGCTTGGCATCCCTTGGGCTCTGGAAGAAAATGACACAGAAAACTTTCTTACTGGTTAATGCTGGGGAATCTCCAGATATACATGTTTAAGCTTAGTTAACTGTAAGTAGTTTCCTTAAGGTAAATGTTTGTGATATTTGTTAAATATGACAAATGTGTATTAGCTTACATTTAGCTTGCAATAGCAGACAATACCTTTAAATGCAGAAAAAAATCACAATTTCTAACGCCATAGAGCTATATGGTCAAGATGTCAGTGTCTTGGCTCCTTCTGGTCAGAGAAAAACGAGCAAAAGGCACATAATGTATGCAATTCATTTAGATTAAATAGATCAATTAATCACAAAGCATGTAATTAATTAGAATGATTTGTTTAATCAGTTGACAGCCCTATTTATTATACATGTACAATGTACAGTATACTAACAATGCTAGGGTACTGGGAGCCTTAGCAACATACAGTACCATACATTTGTGTTGCTGAATGAAGTCAATGTGAATGATGTTAGATGACAAGTAGAAAGAATAACATTAATATTAGCCTATTTAGTGGAAGTTATTATATAGAATGAAATAAGAGTATAGGTCAAACAGGTCAAACAAATACTAAGTTTATATTGACACGCACATGCACACACGCGCGCGCACACACAAACACACAAACAACTATGCACAGCGTCTCTAAGCTGTGTCTCTTGCAGAGAGCCAGTCTTGAGTTGAGAACCCTGCAATGCAGCATCTTGTGACTCACGCACGCACACACGCACGCACGCGCGAGCACGCACGCACACGCACACGTCCAAGCATCTGGTGGAGAGTGCTGGCATCGTAGGAGGGATATGAGGGGGAGAGTAAAAGGAGTGAGGGCTGTAATGAGAGGAGGAGGAGGAGTGTGTAGGTGGAGACATTATGAAGGTGGGAGAGAGAGGGAGGGAGGGAGGGAGGCGAATTGGCGAGAAATTTTTTTTTGTGCAGTTGTACAAAGTAATATTAAAACAGCAACAGACATATTGTTTCAAATTGGCTAATACTGATTTTTAGTGGCTTTGTTTCTGCAACCAAGCAATAATTTCTAAGAAGCAACATGTTGCTAGCATAAAATATAGATTAGCGTGGTAATATTAAAATTACTATAATGTGAATTGTGAAACAGCATTTCTGAAAACATGCTGGGAATGTAAACTAAGTTAGTTCTATTAAACACTAGTTGAGGATTTAGCACAGACAAGTCAGCTCTCTGAATTCCTATAATGAAACATCATGCTCTTTAAGCAACAACCATCCAATACTGTATGGTTACTTACGTAACTGTTTCATTGTGCCTTTTAGTATTTTGTTCTCCTTCTAAGTGAGGTGCTAGGCACTATATACTGTAAGTAGCTGTACAAAGAAGTTCAGAGATTGTAACATCCCGAGCCCCCTCCCGTTCTTTTTTGCCAATGCGCTTTGCACCGGGCAGCAGCCACACACACACGCACGCACACACACACGCACACACACACACCTGAGCCACACACATGACTGTAATCACTCACTATTATTCTGTGCACCTGTGTGGGATTGAATGGAATGTATACTGTGGTTATGGTACCTTTTGTCAGTTACTGTAATTTCCCGGCTATTAACCGCGGTTAATACATTGATTTTGCAAACTGTCGGCAGCTCTGCGGCTAATACTCGGGTGCGGTCTATACACATGGTTAAAAAAAAAAAAGTTCTCTCATTGGGATATTTTTATTATAATTTTTAAGGTACAGTATATTAATTATACATCCAAAACTATCATAGACAATCTGGCATGGTAGAGGGCTTTTTACATGAGAATGGGCATCCCGCTCTCCGTTCTGCCCGCCTCTCATGTGAAAGGCAAATCTACTGCTGTGTCACGGAAGCGATGCGTCTGGTTTTGAGGTAACCATGAGAACAGAACAGTAAAAAAAAACATGTAGATGAACCAAACTGCTTTTTACCTGCCGGTAGCCTGCTATTGGATATAATGCCCGATACCGCTACCGCTACGGTACTGGGGCGGTCGCAAACTGAACTGAACAGAAAAGGAACATGATTTTGTGTGCTTTTTTTAAAATTACCTATGGACTAATGGATATGCCTTCTGCCTGGCCACCGCTAGCAACCCGAACTGAACGTGGAAATAAATGAAGAAATGAAAAGGAATATTATTTGGCCTTTTTTAATAGTTAATAGTTGGGAAATTACGGTATTCATCTTTAACATGTGTGACAAGACTGTTTGTAAAAGGCAATTTGTTTACAGCTCACAGGGAATGCATAAGTATATCATATGATAACTTGAGATACAACTTGAGAACGCCATCTGGTCAGGAGATACAGGAGATCGTTTTTTTGTATATATGGTTGTTTTTTTTGCATCAATATCTGGATATAGAATTTCTCATAAAGAAAAAACTACTTGTCAGTAAGCACTTCCTGGTATGTGACAAGAGCCCATGCTGCAAAGTACCACATGTAAGTCGAACAAGACACTGCGCCTTTTCTAATGGACTATATTCAACTTCCTGCCAGACAGTTTACCCACAGTTTTGAGGCCACAGCAACTCCTACTGTATGTGGAGCAGTATGTGTGTGTGTGTCCTGGTTTTGAATGGGGTATGCACTGTAGCTACAATCATGTGTCCTTGTCAAGGATATACCATATGTTATGTATACTGTGGGCCTCTGTTAAGAATGATTAGGCTCCCTATCTCTTATTTTTGGTTGATGTATGGTGACTGGTTTTAAACCTGTCCTTCCCTACTGTCTGATTGTATCTGCATTCCTGTATACTGTAGACTTTATACATTTAAAATTATCACCAGCCGGTTTCTAAGCCACAGTTTGCCCCAGACAGATAAAACAGACAAAGAATGAGCAAAGGCACACTATGGTGACTATTTTAAGGATCAAATGAGGCAAACTTAACCCTGTGGTGTTTGGCTCCTTAGTCTACCAAGGAGGAGTAAAGGAACACCCACCCCCCAGCAATGCAGTGCATGCATGTACCGAGCATACTAAAATAAAATGTTTACAGAGATACATTGATTGCTTCTCAGTCTGTGTGTTCAAACAGACTTCTTAACTTACTTCCGTGTTCTTAAGATGGTAATTGGGTTCACAGTTACACAAACAACTGGCTCATTTAGTCATGTTAAAAGTCTGCTTCATCTCTTGATTGTCTGTCTGCGGTCAAACCCTATGTCTAACCCTAGTCTAAATGGGTCTAATTTAGGGTCTTGCAACGGTTACATGGTTAATGGTCATAATCCTTATTGTCGATTACAGTAATAATCATTATTCTCGATTACAGCGGTTACATGGTTATTATGGTCATAATCCTTATTGTCGATTACAGTAACGATTACATGGTTATTATGGTCATAATCCTTATTCTCGATTACAGCGGTTACATGGATAATATGGTCATAATCCTTATTCTCGATTACAGTAATGGTTACATGGATAATATGGTCATAATCCTTATTCTCGATTACAGCGGTTACATGGTTAATATGGTCATAATCCGTATTGTTGATTACAATAATGGTTAAATGGTTAATATGGTCATAATCCGTATTCTCGATTACAGAGGTTACATGGTTAATATGGTCATAATCCGTATTGTTGATTACAGTAATGGTTAGATGGTTATTATGGTCATAATCCTTATTGTTGATTACAGTAAGGTTATATGGTTATTATTGAAAAACATTACAGACAGACATATGCATCTTGACCAACATAGCTCTGACATGACATCATACAAATGTTTTCTGCGCGTGTGTGTGTGTGTGTGTATGCAGAACACCATATTGACAAAAGCGCCCAACTGCAGCTGCATAACAGAGGGGCCGTCTCAGAAGGAACCATTGTGCTGGCATGATGCCACAGGCTTTGTGCCCACCGCAGCAGGCATTCTGACTACTGAGATGACCACCTCCCTACTCCATCTAAACACCCTCTCATACATCCTCCCTCCTCTCCAGACATGCCATATGTGCTGTGGTCCTCTGTGGTCATTTGTCCCCAAGTCTCCTCTCCTCTCCTCTCCTCTCCTCTACTCTCCTCACCTCTCCTCTCCTCTCCTAGCATCTCCTCTCCTTTTCTCATCTCTCCTTTCCTCATCTCTCCTCTCCTCTCATCTCATCTCCTCTCCTCTCCTCTCCTCTCCTAGCATCTTCTCATCTCTCCTCTCTCTCCTCTTGCCTCTCCTCTCTCCACTATATGAAATCTAACATATTTTCAATAAGGGATGCTGTTTTTGGTTATAGGTCTATAGGCATAGAGACAGGCATATATAGTGCACTGAAACATAGACATGCACATATACACACAGTGAAGAGAAATCACTAGGGCTGGCCCCAGATTCTCTATTATTCGGATATTCGTTCGTTGGGTATGTGTTCAATTTTAAATATTAGGTATTAATTTTTTCCACATTATGCATGCAAGTTTTCCCATGAATCCTTACTGTCTCCATATAAACCCACATGTTAAAAATGTAATTGCCTGCCCTACACTGTGTCATCAACACAATTGATTGCAATTGGCTCTGTCTGAAAGAAGAGCAGGGCAATTCATTCAACACACACTCTTATTGGCAGTGGGGCTCCAGGTCCCACACCCTTCCCTCCTACTCATGCCCACCACTGACACTCCAGACCTGGGCACGGGTCAGGAAGCATCTCAGTGATGCTGGAGGTCCGCCCCACTGTGCTCAATGTCACGTTGTCTACAGCACAGACAGCACAAGGAGAAGCAGAGAAACAGAAGTTTGTGGTGTCAAATAACAGCCGTAGCCAAATGTTTACAGCATGTTTTAATATAGTACCAGCAGTGTCCTCAGAGAGCTTGAGCAGAGGCTCGGACAAGGAACAGAACCAAATAAACGTCTGTCGTCGATGGACTATGGGATGGTTGTGCCTCTAACCTAACTATTCAAAAATATTGAAAAGCGCTGCATCATTCTCTGCTAAATGTGATTGGCCAGAACACAGCCCAGCGCTCTATCATTCAGTTCATTCATCGCTTCTAATGGTTTAATCTGCATTCATGTCTAAATCATGATGGATATGCAGGCCCCACCGACTGAACAGTAATGTGGAGTCTTCTGATTCGTCAAATCTGAGGGGCTGTCGACCTATCAGAACTGAATATCATCTGATGATTTAAAAGTCAGTACTCTGTTCTGTGTTGTAGCATTCTGCGGCCTATTCTTCTCGTTTCTGCTACAGCCACTGAACAATAACACAGTGTGGACTGTGGTGTGAATGTGACTTGTTATCGAGTGCCGTTTTCCACCAGACTTCACTGAAGTCTCTCTGGACCGCAGAGCCAAGTGACAAATTGCCTCTCCAAACATTCCATTATGCGCCACAGTCAGTAGATATTGGCAGCCAAATGCTTGGAAGTGCCGCTTCCCTCAATTCCTCTAAGAAAATACACAAATTCCCCTTAAAGAAAGGTACAGTATCACCTGCAGGGTATAGGCATTATGCACACAATCACACTTACAGATACAGATGTAGTATATACCCATATCTTTCTAGATTGTGTATCGGTGTCGCTAAAGAAACACAAGGCAGTTTCCTGAAATTGTTTATATGTTCGCAGTTATCCAGATGCCTTGAGCCATTACTGAACACATAACAGTGCCATTGTGCCATACATACATACGCAGGTGATTTTATAGGGGTCCAGCCAACCAAGACCAGCCACTGCGAAGAATAATAGTTGGCTTAGCTGAGAAAATTAGTGGGAGGAGTGGAGACAAACATAAGGACATCCTCACAGTATTCTCAAGCCCCGCTATAGAGGACTTGTCAGGTAATTATGTGAGATATGACAGACAAAATATGTTCAGCAGTCCCCATACAGTATATTCACTATCAGTTTGTGAAGCCTCCTTTAAGAAAAAAAGCAGCAATGTTGCAGAGAACATATCTCATTCCATCACTCCCAATCTGCCATCTCTTTTGAGCTATCTTCATCTCTCTGTGTGTGTGCTTGCTAGTCCTGTCAGTTTCTCCTCTTACTGATCAATAGTTCCACATTGGGTGTCCTCCTGGCCAATAGCCCAAACTCAGCATGATGTATAGCAAGAGTGTGTGAACCCTTTGCATTGTTCGCCAGGCACCAAGTGTAATCCATGTGCATTGATTACAATAGTCTTTAACCCTGTTTAAGTTTGTCTTAGTCTGGGTTGACGAGACCGTAGAGGTCTCAAGGTCTTTGAACTCCTTCAGTGTACTGTAGCCCTGCTCATCCTTACAGGACGACAAACTCCTCAATTAAATGTGTAATTATGTTAAGGTACCAGTAATATAAGAGTGTAAACAAATATTAGAGTACCAGTTAAGGAACCAAGCGGTGCTTATGCCTCAATGTTCACATTGATCATTGTTATGGTACGATATCTAAAAGAAAGTAAGACAGACACGTTCTAATTACAGTTTGTGTATAAGGCCGTTCAAGGACAAATCTGCTTTTGTTGGTATTATATTTGATAATGATGAAATGTAATTCTCAATTTCAATTTAATTCAATGAGCTTTATTGGCATGAATGTTACAATGAATCTATTACCACAGCAGTGGAAATTAAATACATCAGTCTACTGATACTGGCCACCTGACATCTTTTACTATATTTCCCCTTTAAACAATGTATTCAAACCATCTCTCTCTCTCTCTCTCTCTCTCTCTCTCTCTCTCTCTCTCTCTCTCTCTCAGCTAGACAGACAGACAGACAGACATACAGACCCACTGCTGCTTGCACAGGCATGGCAGACAGTCGACAGCCAGAGGCTGGCGCCCCCCAGTGGGAGCCGTCAGGAGGGCAGGACCCCTCTGGCCCTCACGGGGCCAACGGCTTCTCCTCCCCGGCATACAGGGTGTGCCAGGGAACGGCGTACTCGTCCGCCCGGGAGAATGGCTTCAACGGGGACCTGAGCGGAGCCCATGCCGTAACCGCAGGTGAGCCGCCTCACAAACACTCCCAGGTCACGCCACAAATCACATTGCAGTTCAGTCCTTCAAATAACACATGTAAACTATTCATGCAAATGTTTGTTCCGACCTAGTAATTTGATTGGTCAAGAGGCGTTCCTTGTTTGCTGATATTCACTATAACAGCACTGGGACTTTTCACTATGCATTTTACCGACGTTCTAATAACAGTTACATTAACGATTGTTAGCTATAATTTTAAAATAATAAACAAACAAAAACTTTATGAAAGGGGAGTAGAGGAGAATAGACTAGATCACTATATCAACTAGACTCTGGTTAGACGATCATGGAATTTATATGATGGAGCAACATACTCGCTCATCAAGCTGTTAAAACAGACTCCTCCATAATATATGCAAACATAGGCTACATATAGCTAAGTAGCTGACCTGCGGTAACCTAAAACCTATCGCAAGCTAGCGCGTTTTATATGTTGCTTGGGAACAGTCCAGTGACTCAGTTGTGGGCATAGAACTATGCACTGTTTGTGTTGCAAAGCCAACAAACTTATTATAAATTAATAACCAATAAATTGTGTTGAACTGTTGTATAAAATCATCATAACACTCGAGGTCATGCTGTTAGACTTAATTATAAGCTATTTTGACCAGTCAGGTTTTGCTACGGCTTTCTGCCATATTGCGTGTACTAGTTTCAATGAGAGCAACATTGAATCATGGGACTTTATGAGGGAAGGGGTTTGCAGTGTAGCATCCTACACTGACTGGTTGTACAGTGCATTATTGTGCATTGTGTGTCATTACATAATTAACTACCGTATACCTGTAGGGAAGCAGGTCACTAACAATTCACCACTGTGAAATGGATGACAGCGGGTCTTTTCAGGTTAAACTTTAGCCAAGCATGAATCAACACGCGCATTTAGTTATCTTCTGAACTGCAACTTAAACAATACAAATCCTGACAAAGGAAATGAAACATGTTGAAATAATAAATTGAAAAGATGCTTGAAAAAAAAATTTATGGAAGAAATCTACAAAGGCGTATTCTTAAAATTCTGTCCAATGTCTATAAAAACACAAGCATCCAAATTTGATGTTGGTTGAGTTGAAATACAATGCATTATCAGACAGTTAGAGGTTAGATGAAACACCTTTGTGTTCAAGAAATCAGCAATGTATTTCTCTGAAAATGTTACGGCCTCGACAACGTAATCATAGAGGCGGCGCGAGACAGCGGTTTGGTTTTGATGGCACGTATCATCTTTTGCATTTATCAGCCTTCATGTAACATGTGCTTTATCTTTGAATGTGTGTGTGTGTGGCAACACTCCCACGAGTGACAGCGATGGTGTCATTCCCAGCCGTACAAGTGGGAGGCATCTCTCTGAGTGCTTCGCTGGTGTCACACATCGTGCTTACCACGCTGCAATTAAGGCTAAGCTCTTCGTTCCACCTCCCCCCCCGTTCCTCTTTCTAGTCAGGCACAATGTAGCCATCGCGCTCCCTTTGCGTAACCATGGCAACCACTCCCCTACAATTTCCCCCCCTGAGGCTTTTGTTCTGAAGGCTCCGCAATCTGCCTCAGCCTTTTTGCAGTGCGTCTCCGTTATACATAGTGCTGACACATGGCGTAGCGTGCTAGCTAGGCTTTCAGCAAAGTGCAGGGGCCATTTAGAATGTAGTGACGAGACACGCTTAATGAGTTTTGTTAAATAGTCAGTAAATGGCTGCATCACTGCTTCTAGAAGCTTCCACGAGTCAGCATAACGCATACATACCTATTGAGAAATCATGAAAGGCTTTTACTAGTTGTGAGATAATATAAGAGTGTATATTTCTTTGTGTGTGTGTGGGGGCAGTGCATACAGAGTGACTGAGTTTTACTCATGAGATAATATGTGCATTGTTCAGCTTGGTGGACTCATCTGTGAAAGGACTTATGTGGCATTGGTTGTGCTACTTATTGTAAAACACATGATATGACACATCTCAAGCGAAAGTCACAATGTAAACAATCGGTTTTATGCGTTTACTATGCAGTTACTATATTCAATCAGTGTGCCAATACTTTGTCCTTCCATGAAGTACAAGGTAAACTTAATTATTCCACACGATCCCCTGAAATCCCCCAGTAATTCACGAGGAACAAATGCATTTCTGGCTGTGGGATAATAATAATAAAGTTCACCTTGGAATAACATATAAGTACACACATTATTGCTCAGTAAATGCACATCTGTCCTTCTAGTTAGCTTTGTATCTAGATGGGCCTAGACATTTTTTTAAACCTTACACACACACACAGCCCCAACACTACAACCAACCACAAATATAAGGTACTGTATGTATGATGTTGTACCCTCCAGAGCCGCACTCACATTGCTTGTGTTCTTGTATTCTAAGACAGCACTTTTAAGTGGGTTAGCTACCGTTATATAATAAGCCGACACCCCTGACCGCCATATACAGTAGAGTATGTTGCTCCAGCTCATTATCAGCACATATCAAAGATATGAGAGGGAGCTGAACAGCTTCCATGCATCTCGCTGCAAGCGAGCCAGCGAATGACTCGAGGATGCGTCATGTCTATGTGCGACAGGGGGCGCTGACGTCTGCACCGCACCCACACCCCCATGTGAAAGGCCCTTCAAATGCGTAAGAGCTGTTGGAGCAGCACATTTCCTTCTTGACATCCCTTTGAAGCAAAGTTGCAAATGCTAGCCAGACATGCAATGAGAGAGAGAGAGAGAGAGAGAGGGAGAGAGAGAGAGAGAATATATAAAGGAAATAGAGAGGGATGGAAAGTGACAGAAATCAGGTTAATAAAAAGTAACTGAAAGATAGTGGTAGAGAGACAGGGGAAATAAATAGATGTACATTATTATCAATGGCCCTGCTCCTCAAATCTCTTGTAGTGTATCTTCTCTCTCATATCCAAAACTGTAAAAAAGCGCCATACTGTAAAAGTTCTCTTTTAAGCAAAGACACGTGTCTATGTATTTGCCAGAGGGGGCAGAGAGGACCAGAGTGAGGCCTGTGGGCCACACATAACTCACACACACACAGGAGTGTGTGCATACATGTGCCACGTGCCACAGATTTGCATTTGAACACAGTGCTGGTGCAACCTTTGCTGAATGTAGTAAAGAATAGCATAATTGCTGAGTGTATTATGAATGTATACACTAAATATAGACATACCCTGCCCAAAACGTGATGTTTAAAATGCATACAAAATGTAAAGATGGATAGATAGATCGATCGATTAACCAATCTATCGATCCATCGATTTACCCACAAGCACAAAGTACAAATATACTGTACAGACAAGAAGATGGTAAACCAGGCCCAAAGTCACTGGCGAACATTCTGGTCCGGCCATTGGTTGCTATGGCAACTGCTTGATTCACACATTTTTGGTGCCGGCTGGTATAAAACCGTATAGCGCTCTCTCTCTCTTTCCCCCCCCTCTCTCTCTCTCTTTCTCTCTCTCTCTCTCTCTCTGCCTGTGCCTGTGCCCCCGTCGTCTTGCTGTGTCTCTGTGTGTGTGTGTGTGTGTGTGTGTGTGTGTGTGTGTGTGTGTGTGCATGTGTGTGTGTTTGGTGCTTTGACTCGGAGCTCCAGTGTTAGTCTGAGCTCAGAGAGAGAACGTTCCCTTCCTTACCAATCTGCCTACAGGTAATACAAGCTTTTAACCTTACTGTTTGGTTGCGTGTGTGTGTTTATGTGCTTGTGTGTAAGAGGGAAAGAGAGCATTTGCGTGTGCGTGTGTGTGTGTGTGTGCGTGTGTGTGTGTGTGTGTGTGTGTGTGGGCAGTGCGAACAGACTGACCAGTTGTCTAAATGAATGTTTCTGTGGTTGATTGTGTGTTGCGTATCATGATATATTCTGCACCACCTTGTGAATGACAAGCCATCATTTCAATGTCTGGACTTTATTGTAATGAGTTTACACCTGGTTGTGACAAGGTTATTTATGTGTGTGTGCGTGTGTGTGTGTGCGTGGGTGTGTCTGTCTGCATTAATGTACCCATGAACCCAATGCTCTCTAGAAGGCTTCATTATACAAATAATTATGTCTGCCCCATGAGCGCATCTTCACTAGCACGCGCATCTATATGTGTTTGCGCACGTGCGTATGGAGAATGGGTCGTCAGGGTTGGTTATTTTGGGTGTCCATGCACATACAGTTCAGCCCTGTATAGCTAGTCAGTTTGTGTGTGTGTGTGTGTGTGTTGCATACGCGCAATTCATTTTACATTAAATAAGGCAAGTCTCAATGTATCAAACAACAAATACTGTAATAAACGTTACATTTTAAAGCAATTCAAGCTACTTACATTGTTTACGATAGAGAGAGAGAGAGAGAGAGAGAGAGAGAGAGAGAGAGAGATGGTTTGAATACATTGTGTAAGGGGGAAATATAGTAAAAGATGTCAGTTGGCCAGTATCAGCATATATTTTCCTCTGAGACAGATGGAAATAGCCAGACACAAAGTGAATGCAGCGCGTGTGTCTGTCTGAGACTGCTCATCAAGATTCAGGGTGCGTTTGGCAGCCAGACATTGAGGTGGGAGGGGCTCTTTGTCCTGTCTTAAGTGAACCAGGCTGAGAGAGGCCTGCTTCTAGGGCGGATGGGCTTGGCTAGGGAAAGGACTACTGTATAGGGATGGCTCTGTACAGTAGTATCCCTTATCCTCAAACAGAGGATAAGAGATACAGATCGAAAGAGGCAGGACTCTTGTCTGGAGATTGCAAGTCCCAGGAATATCTTCCAAACACGTGGTAGTACTGTATATCACCCATTCCTCCATACATATTCCATTTCAGTAGAACGTGACGACATGAATAATATTTTACACTATTGTACTGTTTAAAAAATATGCCTACTAAAATATGTACTGTGAATTCTTTTAATTAATAGCTGCAATCTGTAACCAAGCATTGTTTCAGCTAACTACAGCGGTGTTATCAAAATGATTACACAGAGCAACCACGACACCTTCATCTTCGTGCGTTACAGTGACTGCTTCTCTGCTTTGCGCCGTATGACGCACGTTGCAATGTGAACAAGGTTTTAGTGGTCAGTCAATGGTGTCCATGAGGTCTGTTATGAGAACTGCGTGCTAGAGGACAATGACATGTCCATGGGGATGGTGCAGCCTGCAGTTAACAAATGCTGGCAGCAAAGTGGTTTCCATTGGGAGGGATATATCACAAGTCTGGAAACATGAATTCAGATCATTGTCCTCCAGAGGTTTAGTCAGTCATCATTGCTACTGTCACAACGGCTCCAACACAATCTGCCTCTCATGATGGGTGCACTAGTCCAGTCCGCACCTATAGTCCAGACATCCTCACCAGAGATTTACGGGTGCTTTCACGCCTACCTTGTTTGGTCCACATCTTTGTCTTTGTGTGGAATGACGTGCTCTTGGCACATCTGAAACTACATCTAGCCAGCCGGAGTACTTTGTTTATTTACCCAGTGGGATAGTTTTATTTGTCTGTGAAGTAAAGGGTCGTTAGCACTTGTATATCCATCCTCTTTTGGTCATCACCTCTGTGAAATCACACTGTAGAAACAAGTCATGTAAAGGTTTTTTTTAGACACTGATTGTTGTTGTGTTTATATCACATTCATGCATAAATACATTCTCTGTAAGTAGAACTGCATCATAAACACTAACACACTGAACAAAGCAAGCAAATGAAATATAAGCTAGTCCCATTCTCATTAGTTTGTGGATATTTTTTTGTAATATAACAACACCTATTTAGCAATAATGTAAGGGTATATTTCGCTGGTGTTCATTTTTTATTAATGTAAATATGGTTTCTTGCAACGGAAATGAACAAAGATGGAGGGAGGGAAACTATAGAAGCTACTGTCAGAATTGAGTGGCAGTATATCGAGGCAAGGCGTATGTACAGCATTCCATACTCCATTAAGTTGTCAATGTGTTTGATGTTACCATGTCTCTGCCCTATTTTCCCCTGCTGGGAAGAAAGGAATTCGGCCTGGCAGCTTAAAATACTTAATACACCTCAGCTGCATTCATCTGTTAAATGGAACAGGAGAAAATGGCTGATTCAAGTCGGTGAGTGGGTTGTAATGAGTGTTCCCGGAAGGAGTGTATTTGTGTGTGTGGGCGCGCGCGAGTGCACGTGTGTGCGTGCCTCTGCAAGTGTCCAATGTACTCGTACATATGTGTGGATTCAATTTTGTGTGCGCGTGATTATGGATGTGTGGGCGTGATATAGGATGAAAAATGGTCGTGGAGCACTGAGACAAAAGCACCAGCCTGCCAACCAATCCCGTGTGAGCACGATGTTGCCATGTTAATGCTTAAGCCAAGGAAAGAATGTTTATTCACACACAGTTTAAAAAAGGTTAATCCATAATCATAGCCATCTATTTCATTTTTAAAAGCGCAGAAGTGGTAACTGTCCTATGACATTATGTGACACCAACAAGCCAATCATGTCAACATATACAGCAGTAGCCATTGATACACCATAGCAAACACTGTAGCATCTTCTCTGGCTTCAGTGAAGCTGGGTCTCCATGGCGACACCTGCCATGTTCAGCAATCCATGTCCACATTATAGTACACTTTAAGATGCCTTTCTTCTCATCCCAAAGTTTAGTATGACTACAGGCAAAAGACAGTGAAAATGAATGAGTGGACTCCCAAATTACCGCTTCACTTCCTTAATCATTACTGTCATGCACTGTAAATGTGTGCGTGTGTGTGTGTGTGTGTGTGTGCGTGCGTGCGTGTGTGTGTGCTCACAGAGCAAGTGTCAGCGCGGATCGTGCAGGAAGTGACAGCTGAGGCAGTGGCAGTCTTGAAAGGAGAACAGGAGAGTCAAGCAGACACTGCCAAGAGAGTGCCCTCAGGTATGTTTATCTCTCACTCTCTCTCTCTCTCTCTCTCTCTCTCTCTCTCTCTCTCTCTCTCTCTGTCTCTCTCTCTCTCTATCGGTCTCTCTGTCAATTACATGTTCAATTCAATGGGCTTTTATTGCCATGAATGTTACACTGAACAATTTTGCCAAAGCACTTTACAATATAATCAGGATAACAATAGTGTAAGGATTTATACAAATGCTAAAATCACAAATAAATAACAAATAGATAATGGAGGGGGGGGGGAGACATTTCAGTGCCACAGCATTGGACGCATTGGATTTGTGTAGAATGGATTCAAGAAACACTGACTAATCTATAAAATTGTTAAAATCACAGTATATATTTCCATTTTGTTATTATCTCTCTCTCTCTCTCTCTCTCTCTCTCTCTCCCTCTCTCTCTATCTCACACACACACACACATGGCTACTAGTGTCACTGATGAATACAGTTATGTACTGACTCAAACAGCAAATAAGGATGTACTAATTATCATATAAATTTTTTTATACTTCCATTGAATTGGTAACTGTTCTGACTAAATGTACTGTAAAATGTCTGTTCAGTATAAGTATGTACTGAACGATTCTGCTTATACGGTATATCGTTTTTACACTAGGGTACTGTATACTGTGTCATTATGTAGAGCAGAGGTCTTCAACAGGGGGTTCGTGACCCCTAGGTGGTCCTAAGAGGTACTGCAAGGGGTATCTCAAATGTATCTCAAACTTATTTTATTCTAACATAAATACAAACTATGAAACAAATTAATGAATATGTCAATAATTCATGGCTTAGCATTGTATACAGAATGCTGCACCATTACAAAGTACCGGCCGCCCTACACATTATTGTTGGCCCGGCAACAAAATACCTTATGCATCCTATTGCGTCATTACACAATGTTTTAATCATAGTAATGATTCTACAGTCTTCCATTACAGGGCATGCACACTCCATTTATGGGTGATTATTTCAATGGCTATTTATATTGCTGAAAGTACCTTTTTCATATTTATAGCATGAATTTTAACACTACTGCATACTGAAAGGCATAAGCCTTTTTATTTAAAATGTTTGTATAACCAGAATAAGGTTTCAGACGTCCTAGTGGGGTAGTTCGTCAGCAGGAAATAAAACCCACCCGATCATTGTGTTCACTCAGCATTCTTGGCAGTTCACAATACCTGTCATATGAGCTCAAAAGATTAGTCAGGGAATCAAGTCAGCAGCTGCCAGATGCCTAGCCTTCTTGCACACACACACACACACGCACACACATGCACGCACACACACACACACACACACACACACACACATGCACAGACACACACATTTATAGATTTTTTTGCTACACATTTTGCCACACGAAATTATGAAAAGATGACGGAATATGATTAGGAAATGCTTTTGTTGATGGGCAGGCTGAATTATCATTGTATCCTTCTATCAGCGATACAGTATATAGAGATATTTATTCATATGAGAAAGTACTAGAATCTCTGACACAACTAACACCTTAAATGTCACCCAACCATAAAGACCCATCAGAGCCGTGTGTTCTCTCTCTTTATCACCCCCCCATCGCAGTTGAAGATACTACCAACTTGCCTCCATCTCCCCCTCCATCTCCTTCTGCAGAACACTTTGGCCCTCTAGAGCAAGGTAGGGTCAGCCCATGACAGAGTGTGTGTGTGCGCGCGCATGGGTAAGTGCGTGTGGTTGTGTGTGCGTTTGTGTGTGCGTGTGTGTGCGCGCGTGTGGGTCTGCGTGCATGTACGTGTGTGTGTGTGTGTGTGTGTGAATTTGTGCTTGGTTTTCTGTGAAACCATGTCTGTATTTCCCAGTATCTGGACTTGTGTGATTGGCTGAGCCCTCAGGTGGGTGGGTTGTTGTTGTTGTTGTTGTTAGCGACAAAATGGAACCGCCCGTTTCCGGGAGACAAAGCACACAGCGAGGGCCGGTCCAACGAATCCTTCCCCTGTAAACAGCTGCCAAAAACAGGAACATGTCTTCATCTTTCAGCAACTCCATTTTGTTTATTTTAAAATCCTAAACCCCCCCTTATCATTATTAACGTGGAATGGAAAGCAAAAAGCAAAAACCTGTCACCCAACTTTCTTGCCATGGAAAGAAAGACATTTGCAACCTTTTTGCGTGTATTGAAGTGCACAAACCTGCCTCGCATGTCCCCTTGTACTGTAGCAGCCAAAGACACCATTCTTTAATCATCCAACCTCTCTATCTAGCCTCCACACCTTGCTCGCTCCCAAATATAAGATGCTTGGAGAAGCAGTTTAGACAACATGGTTTACTTCTTGTTACTTTCACATATTTTGTATTTTTGTTCTTTCTGTTGGACTGTTGAAATCTGGCACGTCTAATTGTTGTGTTCCCCTGTCATCTCCCAGTGCTGGGCTATGTCTTCATTGTTCCTGTGTATATGTGTGTATGCGTGTGTGTGTGTGTGTGTGTTGACTCGTCCACATAAATTCTCATCTATTCGCTTAAAGCGATAATAAACTTTTCTTAAACCCCTCGACTCTATAGATATTCATTAAGTAACTTGCAGCACGCCATGTAAGGGACGCTTATTGTATTTTCCCCTAGCTGACATCTGCAAAGCTAATATATGTCTCCACTCATGTTATATGAATTCTAAGTTACAAAAAATCGAATTGTTATAGTGTATAATTTAGGATACATTTCCAAATGTTGTTTCCTACATTGAACACTGCAACAAGCGAGTGCTATTTGGAAGGCCAGCGTGTGGATTATATTGTTCTTATTGTATATTATATCGACGCTGAATTGAAGATGTGGAGTCGAGGGCCAGAGGCTTTGACCGAATGCACCAAATCTTTTACCACATTTGACCAAATGTTCGCTGTAATGTTCAGACACAAAAATTGCGATGGGAATCTGGAGTGTTCCTCTTGAGACACTGTTTCCATAACATGGCTGGCTGTGAGCCTCAGACCACCCCATCCCACACCCGCCATCGTCCCCTGTCCGTGTCCTGTCGTCTGTACGTCTGTCTTCCAGTCACCCCGTGTCTCTTTTCTCTCCTTTCCTCCTGACTTTCTCTTCTCTTTTTTGATTTATTTCTTTTTATGTAAAACAAAATCAAATCCCCCTTACTCCCCCCAACCCGCCCCTCCTCACCCCTCCTCTCCTCTGCGTCCACCTGTCTTCCGGTCCCGTTTGTCTAGAACCTTCCTGCAGTTGTTCTTCCTTGTGTGTGTCTTGTTTGTAGATGTAGGGGATGGGGAGGAGGCGGGCCCTCTCCGCTGCTTCCAAAATTCTCGGGAGCGGTGCAAGTTCCTCGCCCCCTCAATCTCTGTGTCCGTGCCCGAGGACGAGCCCTACCACTCCGACGAGGAGTACTATGAGCACCCCTTGTTCAGCCCAGAGTGGACCCACTCGGGCGCGCGCCCCGCAGGGCAGGCCGCGGCCTTTAGACAGATCGAAGGTGAACCGCGCATGGTTCCTCTAACGCCGTCCATCCC
>JAODTR010042107.1:0-13930 GCA_025399935.1 Amblyopsis rosae | reverse complement strand
CATATGCTAAGTAGTACTATATGGCATTAGCCTCATGGCTAACCCATGCTAAATACTACTATGAGTTAGCCTCATATAACATATGCTAAGTAGTACTATAAGTGTTAGCTTCCTGTTATATTTTTAATGGTACTGGAGCAGTCACAGAGGAAGGTCTCATCAGCCCTGATTCTTTTGCCTGCCTCTCTCCCTCTCCTCCCTCTCCATCCCTCCCCCGGGGGGCACTCGAAGGCCTGCCAAAAGAAATCACCCCCGCGTCACTGGAGACAGACCCCCCCCCCCCCAACCATAGAACTATGCCCCCTACACACACACACCTCATATAAACTGCTCACCTTCCCTGTATATTATTAGTCCCATCAGTCTCGCTCTCAGGTGAATGGGCTATTCTGTTTTCACCCCCCTCCCTCCCCCCGCTGAGGTAATTCTAATCAGGCATATCACATACATTATATTTAGGACCTGGCTGTGAGTAAAATGGCTGCTTGTGGCAGAGTTGACAGGGTTTGGCCCACAAAACAAGCAGAAGCTGATATTTAGCGCTACAGCTGTAGCCTCAAAAAGGGGCTTGCCTTTACCGCAGTGCCTTTCACACTCATCTTCTCTCCAACACATGCTAAATGCTGACAGCGAGGGTACGAAAACAGAAGCGGCGCGGGGAAGCTAACACGCCCACAGGCAGGAGCGCTTTAGTTCCCGGAGTCTTCCGTCCCTGTTGGCGCTGCGAGTCGAGCTCCTCCATTACACAAAGCTCCTTGCAGCTGCTTCAAAATGGCCACCGCTGTGATATCCTTTCTGTTACAGCGAAGGAGGATCTGCCTATGTTCCTTGGCAGGCGCACGCAGATTAGGATTAGAGTGCTTTCTGATGTGCCCAGGCCCTCGTCATTAACAGGCAGGCGTAATAAGGGCCCTATAGGAGCAATGCAATCAGAGGGAGAGAGAGAGAGGAAGAGAGAGAGAGAGAGAGACAGAGAGAGGTAGAGAGAGAGAGAGAGAATGGAGAGTGGAGGGGAATGTATTGAGGAGGATGAAAGGACATGTGAAGGCTGGACGTGAGATGGAAAGCTCTGAGAAGGAGGGCTCATTATCACAGGGGCGGGGTGCTGCAACGTCCTGCCGTATAGACAAGATGGCCGCCTGCCTGCACTGTGGTACTGTGGTGGTGCTGGGATGGCCTGTTTATGTTCCTCCATCAGCCCGGGTGATCACAGAGCCCCGTTAGGAGGCAAGTGGCCCGGAGCCTGAGAGAGGGCTGAGACCCCGGACAGCCGGATGAATTATTAAGCGGGAGGATGAGGCGCTGGGACGTGTCCTCCCCCGCCACCCCCCTCGGCCGGTGAGATGTGCAGGCACAGGCTGGCTTGACAAAAATCGACAGTGACTCCCCCCCCCCCCAACCCCCCCTTCCCCATCCTTCTCCTCTCCTACACCCCCACTCGCCAGGAAACCGGTTTGATCCTGATTGCAGACACTGCAGCTGGCAATTTCCAGAATAATCACACACCCCAGAGGACCATCCACAGCCGTACAGCAGCATCAATAGCATGGACGGCAGGAGAGGCCTTTGATTTGCTGAATCAGAGAATCCCATCTCATCACCATGAACATGTAGATGATGGTGTGTGAAAGAGAGAGAGAGAGAGAGAGAGAGAGAGAGAGAGAGAGAGAGAGAGAGAGAGAGAGAATACAGAGCTCTGCACAGAAAATAAATATTTAGAGATAATTCTGTCCAAATAAAATAATAATAATGAAATTTACAAAATGCTAAATAATAACTGTATATGCAGCTAACTGAACCATTGATTAAAATAAACTCACAAGAATATTTTAAAACATGTGTGTTGTAAATATACAGTAATTACAGTATAACAGTATTATTAGTTAATATCAGTCTATTAAACTTGCATTATATATGAAAGCCAATACCTACTGTATATATGAACACTTTTGTATATAAAAAATGGAAAGACTACTACACAAAAAATTCAAGTTCCAAAATCAAATAAAAAATAGAGACACCATTTAAATTGACCATATTGCTTTAATATACCAAGTGTATTGTTGTGTCATTTGTTTGTTTCTGAAGCAGAAACAAGAGGTTCACAGAATTAGTCGGAGGTTCACAAGCTGTGAACCACATCTATGGAGTTCACATTAGAGAAGTGCTGAGGTAAATCAAACAGGGCTATTGATAGCAAACACAGGTAAACCGGTATCAACAGCCATTCCTGGTAAGTAAAATATAGTTTAGATGCTAGTCTCTTCCACCCACAGCCGGTGTCTGTACTTAGCATGAAACAAATAGCTCAATATGCCTTCTCTGTTATACTCATATTAATCACAGTTTGCACATACATCACCGTGTTTGCTTCATTTCTAGCTAATCAGAAAACCTAATACTTTGAATAAATGCACATACATACTACATCCATATTCATACGTACATACATACACACTGTACATACATTGTGAAATTATTATTACTAATGTGCACTGCTGTTTAAGGATGGTAATTTATGTAGAAATTGTGATATCTTTGTACGCTATCTCTAATTGACAAAAATAAACAATCTTCTCAGGGCTCTTTTGACATTTCTGACAGAAGACGTCAATGTTGGCATAACAAAAATGCAATCACTAATTGGCCAGATTTAGAGAGCAATGTTCTCTCTATTTGAGCTACTAGGTCTCACTACATATAAACATAATAGGATGTAAATTGGCTAAGAGCTGATATAGGGGATCTCACTTGGAGTAGCAGGAACAGCAATTAGCCACGGCAAAGGCAGGATCACATTGTCTCTGAGCAGTTGTTGATGCAATCACAACACATCACTGAGCCTCACCAATACTGGGCCAGATCACAATGCTGCACAATACCATTTGATGTCTTCACACATTAGATCAAAAGTAACAAAGAATAACTTTAGTTGCTGCCATATTTCTACAAATATCTATTTATTTTAGTTTAGTTGCAAAAGTCATGTATCAGCCTAGTCTCAGCCTCTTCCGTCCATTAGCACTAAGTCATAATAAGCAATGAATGTCTGATACATAAACCCCTGTACACTCTATAGCTTGATAGCAGAAAGTGGTATTGACATTCAGTAGATGTTAGCACTGTCACTCACAAGTCTGTATTCGTACTTCCGGTGCAACGCTAGGGCACTGCTTTATTTACACATTTCAGATTTTATTTGTATTTTTTTAATCAGTAACCGTAGCCTACTTATTTAACAGATTTCCAAACAGCCAGAGTTGTGACGTTAACTTTCCCGACAAATTCCTCTGTATAAGTTGTCATTGTCAGACTGTTATTGAGTTATGTAGTTGGTCGTTGTGCATGTCAAACAAAATACCGGACCTGTCAAATAGGCGGGTCTCTCTTGACACAGTTAGCCAGCGCTGTGTCCCAGACTAGACGTCGGCTCACCTGTATGACGATAAGAGAGCATCGTTGTTGCTATAGTAACACTTCTTCATACTGTATTGTGTGCTGGTATCCATTATAGTCCAGTACAGAGACATCGTGTCAGCAAATCCAAGGAGTCACAGGTTCTTGTGTTGGCTTTACTGGAGCTTGGAAATGTACATATTTTAATACCAAAAACAATCAAAAAGTAATGTGAACATTCAAATGTGACTTATGTTAATGTATATATTAATAATACACTGTTAGATCTCAGAGGATAAAAGTAGTGCATTTATATCGGCATCTAAAAAGCTATGCAAATAACAAATAATATAATGCATTGCAATACCAGTGTAAATTACACTGTAGAATGATAATTTTATCTCTGTTGTTGCAGGTATTGTTCAGACACATATGAGCTACATATAACTTCCAGAAGTATTCTATTGAGCTTTTTAGCTGTTTAGAGCTCCAGATTGTTGCTCTGAGGCATCCAATGTAAATCCTGGGATGTTTACAAATGGGAAACACAATTAGGGGGACTTTGGGGAGTTCATTGGCTCTTTGTACTGATGGAAGAGAAGCCAGCAAAAAAGGAATAGAGAGTGTGTGTGTGTGTATATAAACAGGAATATGTAAATTATTTCATGTTTACTTTTTCTCTTGTTTTCTCTTGTTCTGGTTGGAACTTGGCAGTGACATTCTTGAGTCGCGTGTCTCTAAATGGTTCTTTGCCTCTAAAAAGGGGCAGCTGCTTCTAGAGGACTGGTGTCTTTAAAAAGGATTTGGCCACAGATTTGGGCAGCCGTTTCCTCCTCGGCACACACCGGTGACAAATTAGATTCACAGTTCAGTGGTACTGAAAGGCTACAATGGCTGCCCTGCAGCATAACATTTCAGTGAAGGGAGTCAGTGTCTGTGTGTTGTGTAGACATTCACGTAATACCACCACATATATCAAAACAGTAATGGCATGGCATGGAGAAGAACATCAAAATACCACTTTTTTCCATTCATGTAATTTGGTCTCATGCATGCTAGTGTTGAAATTGTATTGATTTTAAAGACAATAAACTATACCCAAATAGGCCACAGTGCAGTAGTAGGTTATACAAAATTAGCAGAGGTTCCTTTACGTAGGCCTACATAGGCTATCCAGTGCAGTGAAGCTGCTCCTCCAACATTCAACCACAGCACTGCTAGACACGGCTATGCCTGTATCTAGCAATGTGTGTGAGAGAGAGTCAGTGAGTCAGGGAGGAAGCCTGAGTGTAGCCTACCACTCCTACCAATCCTTGCACGACAGCTATTTGATTTAGTCCTTGTAAATGTATAATTCAGTTAGGCCAACTGCTCCCGGAGTCTGTTGGAACCTGGCCAACCCCCCCGCCCCACCCCCCTGCTGTGCGCGTAAGAGCGCGCACGCACGCTTGTCCACAGGCGCTAGCGTCAACCCGAGCCCTCCTAAACATTCCAGCACATAGCGCGCTCTCCTCGGTCGCTCTGACCTCTAGCAACAGCATCGATACACCGCAACATGGCTAGCTCCTCCCAGCGAGGTTAGCCTACTGTACATGTAGCCAGTCCTTCCCCTGCCTGCATCATGACAGGCAGCCTCCCCCACACATACCGCACGCGTCGCTGTGTTCATGCAGGCAGCTGTCATAGCATTACAGTAGCTTGACAGCGGTATACACACACACGCACACACGCACACACGCACCACTACTACCATTCGTAGGGCTCTACAGGAAAATAATTGCAGCTCTGTGTATCGACACAGCGGCGGTGGCGCAGTTAACCTAGATGGATCAGGTGTGTGTGGGAGGGGGAAGGTTGAGGTAATCAGCTGGAGCCCCGGCAACAAGCTACTGCAACACCTGCTGCGGAGGGGACAAGCCAACGTTAATTTCGATAAAGCGACCGAGGGGCCTCTAGGCTGCAGGCGACTCCGCCGGCGGTTCAGCCTAATGCAATTAGCCGCCATGTTCTCCTCCGGCGAGATTGCAATGTTTTTGTTTTGTTTTTGTTTTTTGTTTTAATTTAATTTTGCCAGTGCAAAATGAAACAGTACCAGAGAAGAGAGATAATGAGAGCAATTTTTTTTTAAATGTGTGCTGAGTTGGGAGGCTTTTAATAAGAGAACGGATTGCCTTTCTCTACCTGACAACAAGCTATAGGCCTACAGTAGAGAATCAGACAGAGGATGGCTCCAGGCCTATATTAGGGACATCTCAGTGGTTAAGTGTAGAAGCAAAAAATGGCTCCACTCAACTCCTTTCAGTTGGTTTTCCAATATTAATTCAATATTGATTGCCTTCTGCTTTTTCTTTCTTACTACTTATTGACAGGCATCTGTTGGAGGGAATGTTTATGACTGTTTACTATTGATCTTTCCAAATTGTTCCCAAGTGTGTGTATACCAATTAAGTCTAAACTTGGTGGTAGTGAGTAATATTGAGTATTATTAGATGACGCTTTAAATGTACTAATGTTTGGGTGCAAATCTGAGGCGCACCTGATGGAGAAAGCAGTGCGATACGTAACCTTCTAAAATCTCAACTCTGTACACTAAATATATGATAGGCATGCGCCTACTCTGATAAATAATAACTATGCACTGTTGATTTCACTTAAAGTCAGTGGCCGACTGGCCGGGCTTATGTTTAGCTAAATATCAAGAGGAATTTTGATAGAGAGCCATAGCCATAGAAAACTACAGTCATGTCGGGGAGAGAGAGAGAGAGAGAGAGAGAGAGAGAGAGAGAGAGAGAGAGAGAGAGAGAGAGAGAGACTGCAGCAGTGACTTAGCTCCTCTCCTTTGATTCATTATTCAGAAGCTGAGAAGTAATCCTGCAATCCCACAGCAGCAGAGAAACACACGCACACACCCACACACACACACACACACACATGTACAATTTAGGGAAGACAGATGCATTCTGTGAATTGACAAATAAATGTGAATATGCTTTTAATGCTGATACATGTGCACTTGCTTGTGCCGTACACACCTGCAAACAAACACACACACACACGCACTGCCCCCTTCCGCCAGAAGGACCAGTGTGAAACATTCCTAATCGGCCCGTAATGACAGCGACTTACGTCCTTAGCATAGTTGATTTGTTTCCTGGATTTTAGAGAGTAGATTATTTCAATGGTGCAGATTTAGCGGTAAGCCGTTCAGAAACCACAAGCGCTGCACTTCAGATCCCGGTTCGGGATTTTAGCCAGGTCTAATCAGATTAAGCACTGTGTTTTTAGCTTTTTTTTACCTCCTCCCTCATCTCTCCTTTGAAACAACACGCCACGCTGCTCTCTCAGCCTGCTACATGGGCCTGTAGAAGTGGGACAAAAAACAAATTGCTTTTAGTGGAGGCTGACAAGTAGCGGTGTAGAGAAAATAAAAGGTTGTTTGGAGCAGATTAATTCTCCTTCACAGGAGAGCCGGGCTGCATGGCTGCCGAGTGTATTCTTCCCTCAATGACACGCTGGAGATAGCTTCTTTGGAAAGGGACTAAAACCGGGAACCGACCTATTGTTATAGACTTAGCAGGCTGGAGGATTCTGGGAAAAAAATATAAGATAAAGGTGATATAAAGTGGCTATAATAATGGCATGCTATGCATTTAATACAGTTCACTTCAGGTCAGTTTAACACAGTTCCAACAATATAGGCGATGACCGTGTGACTCAAATCATGTGGAATCAGCTAACCTAATAAAATATTAAACTAACAGCCACGCCTGCTATTGTCAGACAGTGACAATCACATACAGCAAGATCAGCCAATAGAATTACAGCACACTTACAAATGAATGTTTACACACTCACATATTCTGCTATTTGAAAGTATGGAAATCATCAGAATATACATTTTGTGTATAAAAGGATATATATTCCAAGATTGAAATTCCAAGTTTAAAATGAGAGCAAACATAATTGTACTGTAGCCTATCGGCCTATACGCATTCTAGTGCAGTTAGCTTCACGCTATGTTTGCTATATTTTACAATATTCTCTCCTAGTGGATAATCCTGTGTGTGGTGTTGTTGTGTGGAGCTGCCGGGTGCAATATGGTGGAGGAGCCCTGACTCCTAACCTGTGAAGTGTGCGTAGTGGCCTGGCCTGGATCCTTCAGCATGAATTAAGGGAACAATGATCGAGCGGGGCTGAATGACGGCTCGACGCGCCTTTGTGCCTGCCTCGCTGTTACAAAGCCACTCCTTAAATGGCTCCTAGATGACACACTCTTTGCAAATCGATCACATTTTACTCCAAAGCTGGATTTTGAGAGCCCCCACCCCCAATACACACACACAAAGCAAAATGGCCAACGACGAATGAAAATAAATTCCCCTTTTTGCATTTAGGGACCGAGTGAAATAAAGTGAAAATGGCTGGAAGGAAAGCTAGGCTACACCTCGGTCTGTCCCGGGCTTGGCTGCCACCTCTCGACGTGCCCTCATGCGGCAAATTTCATCAGCAGCGGCCATATTGATTTTTAACCCTGGAAATATTAGACCAGTCGTTGGCAGGCGCCGAGATCTCCACGCACGCTAAAGCTGGTTATCTCTGCCTCTCCCTGGGTCTCTCCCCACTTCCTGCGAGCGTGAGCAAAGCCAGGCGCTTTCAATTGTACGCCGGTGTTGCAACTAACACAGAGGCCGAGCTTACAGGCAGGACGCCAGATTGAAGCGACAGGCCTTGAATCCGACACTGAGCAAATTCAATATTTCGGTCGTAGCCCCGCTGTTTCTTCTACGCTTTTGTAGCAAAGCAAAACACAGCCACGGCTAAAGCCACTGAAGCTGAAAGGACCGCGGAGTCTGAGATAGTTGCTTCGGATCGACCGAAAAAAGCCTTTAAATTTGACTGTGAGTTCTTGCTGAGGAATACTGTAAATAATCGAACCATAAGGTAGCACAGAAACCCCGCAAATCTGTCAGGGGCTGTCACTAATGGGAGTCTAAATGGAGGTGTGAGCGGGTAGGCATAGACACACACACAGTGCGTGCGCACACACACACACACATCACGGTTTCAAACCGCAGTCAGCCATTTGGTGCTGACAGTGTGGGCCTGCGCTCAAAACATTGAAGCCGCAATCTTTGTCCTCTCTGACAGGCCCATCTCGCGCTAATGGGTCATACAGCCATTATAGTGAAGGGAGACAAGGGTGGCAGATCAACCATTGTGCGTGTGTGTGTGTATGTGTGTGCAGGGGCGTAATACTTGCTGAGCCGTATAGGCCAGACTGTCTCAAGGCTCTGTCTTAAGATGGAAGATAAGCCTCGCTTCACCATGCCACTAAACTGGACAGGAGAACAACAGGGTGTTTATGAGACGCGGCGATGTTTAATGGTTCTCCGCTCATCTGCAGCGTTTCATTAGCCTAGAATCACAGTTCTATAGGTGTATGTACGCGTGGGGCGGGGGGGGCATATTTAGCGACCTAACAAAAGCCTGCTGTGCCGGTAATGCTCACTCTAATAAAAGACAATCAAGTCGAACAGGGTTCGTTTGGGTCAAGGTTAAGCAAGGCTGCGCCCGCTTGTGCCGTTCATCTTCCAGACGCAACCTCCGTCCATCTGCGTTGAGGTCAGCCCTCGCTTTCCATCACAAGCGGTGGAGATGAGGGAGCGTGATTTGATAATGGGTGCCCCCCTTCTCCCCTATCAGAGCTCCACGCGCCACCGCTAGCAAGCGTGACAAAGCAACTATCCTCCTCCATGCATTTTCATGAGGTGAATGAGAGCGCAGGGGTAGCGGTTGGTGACCTATAGGGGGCCCGGGGCTAGAGGTCTCCAGCTGGTCACACTGCCACCCCCCCCCCCACACACACACAGACACACTCCCCCCGATATCCATTCCATTGTGTGCGACGCGTGTCTATTGTTCCGTGCTATAGCATTAAAATGCGTAGATTCCCATCAGCCATTTTCACTGGCAGTTGACCTTAGTACTTAAGTTGGATACATAAAACATGAACTTTAGGGGCAAGAGATATATGAGAGTCACTTATGGGAGTGACAGCCATCTTTGTCCGTGAGTGTGGCGTCTAATGCAATGCTCAGTATTCACAGCACAACCAATAAAACACATTGTTACACCCCGGCGATAGAAAACAAGCTTCAAGAGTCGGTGAGGTAATATATTCAAACCATAAAACAAGGCATAAAACCTAGTGGAGACTCTCTGTGGTCTCTAAAGGCAAGACCCACATAGCTAGCCAAACCCCCCCCCCCCCCCAAACCTGCCTTCCATGTTCCTCCTTGGTACCGTCCTAGCAGGAACACGCAGGAGACACACTGCAGTGAGCAGAGGAGAGGAGAGGAGAAAGGCTGGGGAGGAGAGGAGGTGATCCGTGGTGATTAAGGAGCGCCCCTGTCTCTACTGACCTGCAAGGGATGGGATGGGGTTTACATTTTGTCTCTGTTGCTCAGGTCCTGGGAGGTACGGGCAAGCACGCACGCATGCGCACGCACACACACACACACACACACACACACACGCACACACACACACAGAGATGTGCAGAGATATACAGTACAAATGCACACACACACACACACACACACACACACACACACACACACGGACAAACAAACACATTAACTGTTAATTTAGAGATGAATTACACAAACACCAACGATTCCATAAAGTCGGGGGAATCGAACAGTGTGTGTGTGTGTGTGTGTTTACAATTGACTTTGCCTTCCTCCTCCACTGGGTGGATGTGAAAACAGCTATTTTACTGTATTATCTCTGCGAAAAGGCCAAACATTCTGTAAAGTCACCCTTCTCCCATTTATTATGTCAGGGTACTGCAAGGTGCTGTTGACACAGACTGGAATGGCAGCACTAGCATGCATGCACCTACACACACACACACACACACACACACACACACACACACTACAGCGCTCATCACCAGAAGTATGTTTTAAAAAATAGGGTTGATCCACTGGCGGACAATGGGGGGATATATTTAGCCCCCCGGTCGCTGGTCTGATTTGTTCTAATGTAGGAGACTAATCCGGCAAAAGCAGATTATACATGTATTAAATTCCTTAAAATTGCAGTGTTATTAATACCACGTTTTGCAAAGGAAATGCAATGGAAGCAGCTTACAAACATGCACAAAATATAACCTCCCACACACACACACACAAACGTGTCTGTAAAAATATGTCCTCATGAAGTATGGAAATGGAAAATGGAAAATAATATTGTGAAATATTGTGAAAGAAGGTGCTGTGAATATTGTACAAAAATGACATGCAATTTCCTCCCAGAACGAGGAGAGTAAATATTGGCAATTGAAGGAAATACCATTGTAGGCCATGTGTGTATCCATCTGCCTGTAACTGTGCACAGTGACTGTTATAACTTAACCATAACTAATATAACACGTAAGGTTACTGAATGCTTCTGTTGGTTCTGAATGTTTAGTAAACCAATAAAAACATCAGTGGCATTTCACCGACTGCTTTTTTGCTCAAGGAAATTATCCACCTTCACAGAAAACCCCAAGTGGATTAAGTCCAAATGAGAACAGTGGAGTGGGCCGGACAAACATTTCAGATGTGGTTGTGCCTCGCAGCATCTACGTGTAGGCATTAATAATTGTGGCTGTTCATGGCCTCTGAGAATTAAAATAAATACATATCAGATACACAGAAAATCAAAGGACATAACGAGATGCTTAATCATCCATCTTTCACCATGTGAAAAAGCACATTTTAAAGATCGAGAGAGGTCGTGGTTGGTGGACAGGAGCACCTCCACCCCTTCCATATCAAAGCTGTAACCCTGCCACCATAATGACAGTGTACCCATCTGCCCTTCCAAGCAGTCAGGCAGCAAGAGGCCTACTGTGTATGTGTGTGTGCGTGCATGCGTGCGTGTGTGCGTGTGTGTGTCCAATCTGCCCTTTCACGCAGGGAAGCAGCATGGGTCCGACCTTTGACCCTTAAGATTATGGCTCCACCGTGTGTCATTGAGTGGGGTGATTAGACTCACCTGTGTGAGCGTGTTCATCACCCATATCTGGCCCATATCAAAACCATTCTGCTAGTACTATCACACACACAACCACTCGCACACACACACTTACACTGCGCTTACATGTTTGTTAAATGTAGATTTTCATGTGTGCTGCCCATATTAGAGAATAACACGCGTGCTTCAGTGCGTGACCTAAAACAAGTCCAAAAGACCGGCAGCTAGCCATCCAGGGCTCTGCCACAGCCTATACGATTGCCTCGGCAACATCCCCCTTTCCATCCACCCCAAATCTTAAACACTTGATCCGTTGGGCTTCGTCCAATCGGGAGGCGCCACTGCATTGCCAAGCTCCTCCCACATACCGGTGGCGGACGTGCGGGTTGGACAGGGGGGGGGGGGGATTGCGGCAGCAGCCACCGGTGCAGGCGCAGGTCTAATCTGGATCACTAATCCCGGATTAGGTGCGTCGTGGGATTAGAGAGATGCTGATGTGCATGTTTGCGGGTATAGCTCCCCTCCTCCACCAATCTGGACGTGCGCTCTATTGACACCATTGCTCGCATTGCATTGTAAGTGTACGGCAGAGTGTACAGCAGCCCGCCGCTGACTCACACAGTGGCAGGAATGAGATGTCTTGCTAAGAGGCTGCCGTAACCCCAACATCTCACACTGCATCTCTCCAATCTGCAGTTTAGATGTTTGTGTTTGTGCCTCCGCCACGTAGCGCGCTCTGAATGGTCGGTGTCGCCTCGGGTCCTCATCTCAGCATCGCTGCTTGTGTGTGTGTGCGTGTGTGTGTGTGTGTGTGTACAGTTGGAGTCGCCCGAACGTGGGCAGTGGGTTGAAGGGAATGAGCGTTTCCTCTTTGTCGCCCCGATCTGACTGAGCTAGAATGGTCATGGCTGGGGGAGGGGGAGAGGTAAACAAAAGCCAAGCAGACACCTCAGCTCTACGTGGGATAGCAAATCACTGCGCCGGTACCTGCCGCACGTCAATCCGAGTGCAGCCATGGCAATGGCGAGGTTGAGGGAGGAGGGGTGGCGGTGCAGCCAGTGAAAAATAACACAAAGCCCAAGCGCGTTCGGAGAGCCTCGGCGGCCACCTCAAATGTGTGCACCGCTATACTTCCGCGGAAGTGAAGCAGCGGAAACTTTCCGTCCCCTTCCCCACCGCGCGTGCGGTTCGAGGCAGAACCCCTCCTCGCTGCCGCGCGCCGCCAGAGCTGTCTGATTCATCGGCGTCTCCTGAGCGACAGTGTTGAAGACACACCAAACTCGCGCCCACAGGTTTATCCCGAAACCGAATTATTTATGCACAAAGAGAGAGAGAGAGAGAGAGAGATGGGAAGTGAAGGATAGTGCCAGCAGGCCAGGGAGAACCATTCAAATGCACTTCATTACAATAATTCATACATCAGAGAGTGGTGTGTAAATTACAAGCTCGGAGTCAACACTCACACAAATAATTAAGTTGAAATATTAATGGTAGAATGTCCTAGCGAGCATACGGCTCATGATCAATCTGGGGTTAATGAGTCGTTTATCTCTGCCCGATAGGCTCTTCCTACAAAAGTGCCCGTGCTGTCAGGCTATGCACAGGGTACAGGGCTTTCATATAGGAGGGATAAATGCACAAATCATCCCCTAAAGAATATCAATTAATCTCACAGTTTTCTTTTTATTTTCCCTTCACAAGCTGTAAAGAGCAAGGCAATTTATGTCGCGAGGTGGCTCAGGTAAGTCTACAGTAATTGAAGCCTTGGGCCTCGAGAGCAAACAGCATCCAGAATTGTAATACAGCTAACGTTGCAGTTAGCTGTAAAAACACAAGCTCAAACCTCTGTGTGACTCGGCAGATTGATTGAACATCCGTTGATTGATTGGTATAGCAGACTGGTATACTGCTGACTCAGTTACCTATAGTGTATGCCTGGAGCTACAGTATGAGAGACAGGGGTCCTGAACATGTGGGTCAGGACCCCCAAGCATGTGCTTTTGGGGGCCCTCAAGAATATGATTATGAAATAATCTCAATGTAGTTTTATTATCTTTAGTACAATGTGGATGTACAGTATTGTTCCAAAAGGAGTATAGGACACATCATTAATGTATTATTATTTATGTAATTTTTAATTTTTTTAATTTAAAAACTAAAGTAAGTATTGTTCAATAATCATTTTTTGAGGCCATGAGTAGAAAACAAGGTTAGCAACCCCTTAGTACTGTAATGTGTCTTTATTATCTGTGTGCATATCTCATGAGGCCTGTTTACAAATGACAGAGGCAACAACGCTCTCTCGACATCTCTCTCGTTTTCTCATTAGGTGTCTCCCAATTCTAAGGCTGATTAGTTCTGACCTGACCCACCCACTGCTGCTACATCCAATCAGTTTAATCGCCCCACACTCCTTACACCCCTGCCCCCCAATCCCACCCTCCACACACACACACACACACACACACACACACACACACACACACACACCGTCTTTACGCTCATGGGC